>JBAKBP010017364.1:0-49118 GCA_037953745.1 Lithodes maja
AACACAATTCAGGGTAAAAATCTGATCTACACATCCTCTTCCCTTCCTAAAACCTCCCTGTTCGTCGCCTATCCATTTCTCCATTCTCACTCTCACTCTTTCAATCACTACCCTACTGTATACCTTCCCTACTATTAGTTATTATATTAATTTAATTTATTATATATATTTGTATTTAATACTCAATCTACTGTATGTTAATATCAATATGTCCTTTCCCCCCTCTTCTCTCTCTCTCTCTCTCTGAACAATGTTCAGAAGTTGTTAAGAAGGCAAACAAAATAATTGGCTTTATAGGCAGGTCATTTGAGCATAAATCCAAAGAAGTTATCCTAACCCTTTACAATTCCTTAGTCCGCCCTCTTCTGGAATACTGCGTTCAATCCTGGTGCCCTTATTACCAAAAAGATATAAACAAGCTAGAACGAGTTCAACGTAGAGTTACCAAAATGATACCTAGCCTAAAGAACAAACCATACGAAGAGCGAAGAGCGTCTTAGAGAATTAAATCTATTTCCTTTAACCAGCGCAGATTAAGAGGTGACTTAATTCAAGTGTTCAAAATCATCAAAGGCATCGACAATATGAACTGTAGTAAGTACTTCACTATCGACCAATCTAATTACACGCGGGGAAACGGTTGCAAAATTATTGGTAAATCTTTTAACTCACACGAATCTAAGAATTTCTTCTTCAATCGAGTTGTCAACTTGTGGAATGGGCTTCCCCGAAACGTTATAGACTGCGTCACCGTTGATTCATTTAAACTCCGCCTAGACAAATATCTGCATCAAACCCGCGACTGACTGCGTTTGTAAATGAAATAACTTTATTTTATCCCTCCCTCAGTTACTAACCCTTCTGTCCCCTACTAACTTCCTAATCCTGCCACGGATATTAGTTCCAGGGCAGTAATTCCCTTTCCAATGTTCCCTTACCCACTCTAAACCACTGTTTGGACACTTGGATCCTCAGTGTTTTGGAGGACAAGCAACCTAGAGGGTCACTAGATCTGTTGTTGCTTGATTTCCTTTGTACTCCTTTGTACTCTCTCACTCTCTCTCTCTCTCTGTTCGGCCATATCATGCTATAAGTTCAGCATGGACCTGGTTGAATGAGAGAGAGAGAGAGAGAGAGAGAGAGAGAGAGAGAGAGAGAGAGAGAGAGAGAGAGAGAGAGAGAGAGACGGTAAAGGTAAGGGGTATCAAAATTGGTTGGTCACTAGAAAGTCTAAAAGGTTATCTCTCTCTCTCTCTCTCTCTCTCTCTCTCTCTCTCTCTCTCTCTCTCTCTCATTTAGTACTTTCTAGTGAATCATTCAATATTAATCGAATTGTCATTGTTTTATAGTCTATGGTCTGTATCTTAAATCTGTTTGTAAGTAAAAGTGTAAGTATCCTTATATATGTATTCATACATAATACATTTTACCTATTTTATTTTCAACTAAAATTCCCTCCTGGTTATTAGCTATTATAAAACGCTTATATAACACACACACACACACACACAGTTATATAGTTATATAGTTCTATAGTTATATCAACGGCAAAACAAAAATAAAGGACAAAATAACAAAGCTTAGGGTAGAGGGTCAATTATATGAAGACACAGGGTATGTGTGAAATTATGAATGATACATTAACATCCGTGTTTGTGGAGGAGGATGACTATGTAGAACCTGTGGTGGAATTGAACGAGATACAGGGACTAGAGTCGATAGAAGTCAACAAGGATGAACTAAAATCATTGTTAGAAGAATTGGACGTGAGAAAATCTATGGGCCCAGATAACATTGCTGGATGGGTATTGAGAGAATGTTCTGAACAACTAGTGAGACCTATTTTTAATATTGTTCAACACTCATTAAACA
Organism: Lithodes maja; assembly: GCA_037953745.1. Lineage (NCBI taxonomy): Eukaryota > Metazoa > Arthropoda > Malacostraca > Decapoda > Lithodidae > Lithodes > Lithodes maja. Next base: position 1,873 of record JBAKBP010017364.1, read on the forward strand.
AGGGGGAACTTCCCTTAGAATGGAAACAAGCAAATATAACTCCAATATATAAAAGTGGAAATAAAGAAGACCCGCTAAATTATCGACCGGTATCCTTAACGAGTGTTATATGCAAGCTTTGTGAAAAGATTATTAGAAAAAGATGGGTGGGTATGTTGGAGGAGAGGGAAATAATTTCAAGCAAGCAGTTCGGGTTCAGAAAAGGTCATTCGTGTACCACAAATTTGTTGAGTTACTATGATAGGGTAATTGACATTGTACAAGGGAGGGAGGGGTGGGTGGATTGTATTTACTTAGATTTCAAGAAGGCATTTGATAAGGTGCCTCATAAGAGATTGTTGTGGAAGCTCAGGACTGTGGGGCGGGTTGAGGGAGTATTATTAAAGTGGATGGAAAACTATTTAATTGGGAGGGAAATGCGAACAGTAATAAAAGGAAAGTTCTCCTCGTGGAAAAGGGTAAAAAGCGGAGTGCCTCAAGGATCGGTGTTGGCCCCAATCATGTTTTTGGTTTTCATCAACGACCTTCAAATGGGAATAGGCTCATATATATCTATGTTTGCTGATGATGCAAAATTAATGAAGCATATTACAAGTAGGAGTAGTTGTGAAGAATTACAGAGAGACCTAGATAAGTTATATGAGTGGAGTCAAACTTGGAAAATGGAATTCAACACGAGTAAGTGTCAGGTTCTTGAGATGGGAAAAAGTAAATATAGACCTTCTTGGGGATATAAAATAGGAGATGAAATAATTAGTAAAGCTGTGAAAGCAAAAGACCTAGGGGTAGTTGTGGCAGACAGCTTGTCACCTGAACAGCATATAAATAAAATAACTGGTGAAACCTATGCAGTGTTGACTAACATGAGAATAGCTCTGAATTATTTAGATGAAGAGATGTTAGCAAAAATAATAGGGACAATAATACGACCAAGACTGGAGTATGCAGCAGTGGTGTGGTCTCCACACCTTATAAAACATAATAAAAAACTGGAAAGAGTTCAGAGAGTTGCCACTAAGATGATAGCTAGCCTTAGAGACCTGCCTTATGAGGAAAGATTGGAGAGGCTAAAGCTGCCAACGCTGAGGGAGAGGAGAGAGAGAGGTGACATGATCATGATGTTTAAGTGTGTGAAAGGTTTTGAGAAGATCGACAAGGGAGATTTTGTGGTGAGGGACGAGGGAAGAACCAGGGGTCATGATTGTAAGTTGAGGAAAGTTATATGTAAGTCTGATGTAAGAAAGTTCAGCTTCCCGTATAGAAGCATTGAGTGTTGGAATAAGTTGGATGGGGAGGTGGTGGGAGCAAGAAATATCCAAACTTTTAAAGCAAAATTGGATAAATGTAGAGAGAGAGACAGGACAACACGAGCTTAGGCTCAAATCCTGTATACTACAATTAGGTGAGTACAATTAGGTGAGTACAATTAGGTGAGTACACACACACACACACACACACACACACACACACACACACACACACACACACACACACACTCTCTCTCTCTCTCTCTTTCTTTCTATACATTTATTTAACTATCTCTATCCATCTATCTAGCGCGCTCGTGTGTGTGTTGTTAATTATAGCAGTGAATCTTGTATGATCGCATTTTATTATACTTACATTAGCTTTTCATTTCATAGTTTATCTCCTCTTTACACACACACACACACACACAAACCCTTTCATATCTGTACATCTCATGTTCATCCACTAATTGTAAAATGTGTATTTTCAGCTCATGAGGCTGCCATTCTTTAATAAACTGTATATTATTATTACACACACACACACACACACACACCCACACACACACCCACCCACACACACACGAAAGTAAGAGTGCTTGCCTATTCGCCCTGAGGGAGGGCGAGTTCTTATATCTAGTCTAGTGTACTCTCTCTCTCTCTCTTTCTGAAGTTGTATACAATTAATCAGTAAAATAATGTATATATATTGATAAGATTGTATTATAAACACATCACGATGAGTGTAGTACACAACACATTCACGAGATCTTTGATATGTTATATTATATATCTCGTAACTTACTTGTAACTCATTTATCTAGAGAGTATCTCTTTATTTCAATAATTTGCATATAACCGATCATTCCATATCACGCCAAATTGAATGAATGAATGATGGCTATAGATAAGTAGGAGATTAGAGAGTTTTGGATAGAGGAAGAATTAGTTGAGAAGTGGGAAGTACAGTAAAAGATAAAAGTACTTGGGAAATTATTAAGTAATACAGATGTTTATAGAGAGATACTGTGACCTTATAAGTTTGCATCAATACATATATACATGTATACATATTTTAAGTTCTCATTGCTATACATATTTTAAGTTCTCATTGCTATACATATTTTAAGTTCTCATTGCTATACATATTTTAAGTTCTCATTGCTATACATATTTTAAGTTCTCATTGCTATACATATTTTAAGTTCTCATTGCTATACATATTTTAAGTTCTCATTGCTATACATATTTTAAGTTCTCATTGCTATACATATTTTAAGTTCTCATTGCTATACATATTTTAAGTTCTCATTGCTATACATATTTTAAGTTCTCATTGCTATACATATTTTAAGTTCTCATTGCTATACATATTTTAAGTTCTCATTGCTATACATATTTTAAGTTCTCATTGCTATACATATTTTAAGTTCTCATTGCTATACATATTTTAAGTTCTCATTGCTATACATATTTTAAGTTCTCATTGCTATACATATTTTAAGTTCTCATTGCTATACATATTTTAAGTTCTCATTGCTATACATATTTTAAGTTCTCATTGCTATACATATTTTAAGTTCTCATTGCTATACATATTTTAAGTTCTCATTGCTATACATATTTTAAGTTCTCATTGCTATACATATTTTAAGTTCTCATTGCTATACATATTTTAAGTTCTCATTGCTATACATATTTTAAGTTCTCATTGCTATACATATTTTAAGTTCTCATTGCTATAAATATTTTAAGTATAAGAACATAGGGAGTGTAAATATCGGGCCTAACCGACTTAAGGGGAGATTTCCACTCGAGGGATTTTTTTCTGGACCCCTTTCTCCCTCATGTTTAGCCCCATTGCTTCTGAGATTTTAAGACGTTCGCCCAAGTAGTTTTGACATTTTAAGACATTTTGCCCAATTTCTGTCAATTTTAAGACCTTTCGTGCCACTAAGGTGTGGTTTTTTTCCTGGCGAGCGATAGCGATCCTGTAATTTAAGAGCAACCGGCCTCCGGCCGGGAAATTTTTCTACCGAAAAATGTACAAAATTATCTTGAAAAGTGGTCTAGGGGGTGTAATTTTAAGCTTGATGAAAACGTAGGGAACAAACTAAATACCTGCCCTTAACCCGGGGGATGGGCGTATTTATTTGCTCATTTATATATATTTTTATTATATATTTCTAGTTTCCTTCCTAGACCTCCATCAAACTTAAAGAACACCTACCCAAGACCCTCCTTCAAGATAAATTTGTACATTTATCGATAGAAAAATTTCCCGGCGGAAGGTCGGTTCCTCTTAAAGTACAGGCTCGCTATCGCTCGCCAGGATTTTTGTTCTCACCTAAATGACACGAAAAGTCTTAATATTGACAAAGTAATGGTACGAAAGGTCTTAAAATCGCCAAAGTAATGGGCCGAACGTCTTAAAATCTGAAAACTAATGGGACTTAACACGAGGAAGAAGGGGGACCAGAAAACGACCCATCTCCCCTTAACACTTAGTGAAAGCCTATAAACTCGTTCTCTGATTACCAAAGTTATCCACAGCAGAATATATAAATTCTCTTAAGGGAGCCCACCTCGCTTTTTTTTTCTCTCCCTCTCCCATTGGCTTGTATCCATTCGGCCCCATTCAGCCTACTGTTTTAAGACGTTTACCCCCATCCAGGTGTCAATATTTTCCTGGCGAGCGGTAGCGAACCAGTAAATATATATATTTTTGCTTTGACAGCAAGCTAAATTTGTAAATTTTTCGATAGATTTTTTTTCCGGCGAGGCCGGATTTCTCCATGCAATGCTGGCTCGCTATCGCTCGCCATGAAGATATCAACACCTGGATGGGGATAAACGTCTTAAAACAGTAGGCTGAATGGGGCCGAATGGATACAAGCCAGGGAAAGAGAGAAACGGAGAGAAAGATAAAAACAAGCCGGTGACCCCCCTTAACCCTATTTGGTCCCACGAGATAGTTTTGGATCTTCCCTGGTACGCTCCATTAGTTTGGATATTTTAAGACGCTTAACTCCATTAGTTTGGCGATCATGAGACGCTTCACCCCAGTCAGTTGTCGATACTTTTCTGGGCGAGCGACAGAGAGCCTGTAACTTTAAAGAAATCGGCCTTTGACCGATATATTTTTCTATCCCGCAATAAGTACAGCTTTAGCTTGAAAGGGGTCTGCCTGGGACATATATTAGTTTGAAGGAAGTCTTGGAAGGCTTGTTTGGTAGCCTAGGGGAAAACATATAGTACATTAATCGAACATGGCAAAAACAAGCAAAATCCAGGTCAATGAATATTTACCATAATTGAACACGAATGTTACAAGAACGCTGACGTTAATGCTTACAACCTCCCTCACAAACTAGTCTCACTCTTTGGAGCACTTAAAAACAAATATATATATATATATATATATATATATATATATATATATATATATATATATATATACCATATATAAGATAAAAACAAATAATAATAACAATAATAATAATAATAATAATAATAATAACAACAACAACAACAATAATAATAATAATAATAATAATAACACACACACACACACACACACACACACACACACACACACACCCACAGACCTCCCCGTGGCGTAACTGATAGCGCGTCTGGCTCACAACCAGAAGGTCCCGGGTTCGAGACCCGGGCGGGGAAGAGACATTTGGGCAAGTCTCCTAAAGGTGTAGCCTCTTTCACCTAGCAGTATAAATAGGAACCTGGAATAAGTGGACGAAGTTGTGACGTCCCATCTGGGGTTGGTGATCTGTTACAAGGTGAGATGGGTATCGTACTGGTCAACCTAAACTACTGGTCAACCTAAGCCTTCGGGTGAGACTGGTACCGTAGTGAGAATGGTACCGTACAGATTAACCCTAAGCCTTCGTTTCCAGATGTCGCCAATTGGCTAAAATACAGACTACACACACATCCACAGCCATTCCAACGATACATAAAACACTTAACATGCATTCCACGCAATACATTACCAGTTAAGGAGGCGGAATAATAATGAGCTTAGCTCGCATTGCGTGGATTCCCCTTGACGAACAAGTAACTGAGTAACACACACACCCACACACACAACAATATTTGGGCATACATTTTGACGGAACTTGGTCACCATCTTCACTTCCTCACCCTGCCCTTTGTAGATAGTTTATATTTTGGTTAACACTCTCCGCCGACTTCTTGTAGGTTATTTTGATATTATGTTTGTTTAATTATTATTGAGGATTTTGTTTGCTTTTGCCTTTTTCGAGCAATGTATTTTTAGTTTGTTCCCTAGGCTAACAAGAACTCCTTCCCAAAATTCCTTCAACCTTAAAAACGCCCATCCAGACCCCTTCCAGCTAAATTTGTACATATTTCAATAGAAAAATGTCTTGGCCGAAGGTCGAGTTATAGGCTCACTATTACTAGCACAGAAAAAAATCGACACCTGAATGGGGTGAAACGTCTTTTTATAGCCAAACTAATGGGTCAAAACGCCTTAAATTCTCTAAACTAATAGAGCGAAACAGGAGGGCCAAAAAGACATTTCTCGGATAGGGTTAATAATTAATAAAGAACAAGAACATCCAAAGGGAATGGACGAAACATAGGCAACCAAAGGGCTAGAACAAATGGTCTGTACATTTCAATACCTATTCCCTGGCTGACTCTTTACAAATGGTGGACAAGTTTGCTCGGTTACTATAGTTCTTTGCGAGTTATTGAGGTTAGCGGTCAAGATGTTTGGCCTAATTATAATAAATAGACTATGCATACTATTCCAACATACGGCTATCGTTCACTTCCTCATCCTATCAACTCCGGTGTTCCTCAGGGTTCTGTCCTATCTCCAATTCTCTTTCTAATATTCATAAATGATCTTCTCAACTGTTCCTCCAGTCCCATCCACTCATATGCAGGCGACTCTACCTTACACTACTCAATTAGTTTTCCTGAACGCCCCAGCCAACAATCCCTCAAAGACAAATATAATGAAGTGATTCAAAACTTATCTTCTGATCTAATTACCATTTTCAATTGGGAAAGAGAAAACCTTGTTGCCTTTAATCCTTCCAAATCCCAATTTATCCATCTATCTACCCATCGTGAACTCCCAGAGGACTATTCCTTATACATCAACAATAGAAAAATCAACCATTCATCTTCTCTCAGTATTCTCGGTGTCTCTTTTGTTACGATCCAGGTTCTCAAAGACACAGGGCTCTTCAACATTGGACTAGATAATGGCAAAATGCAACAACGGTAACACTAGATCCAACCCCTGCCTTAAACACTGGAAAACAAAACACCATTACCGCCCTGAGTCGTGCCTGGACAACGAGGTATCCTATGACTCGGTAACTGGTGCACACACGCTAGGCTGATGCTCGATGAAACAGCCTATTCTCAAACAGTAAAAGATTACTCGATTAGGTTACACAAAGAAAAGATAGTTAACGTGATTAATTAACGTTACGGTAGATACTCAAATAACTGGCACTCCTGTATTAAAGAAAGTGCAATGCTAGTCCTGCAACATCAACTGGAAACTTCTGAAATAAGTCTGATGCTGGGAAGATGTTCGTAAAGAATCTTGAACAATTATAATGCAGAATACGGGTCACAATAAATGCTAGGACATACAGTAATAATAGGCAGGCGAATAATAAAGACTGCGCAAAGGTAGTAATGCTCGACAACTAAAGAAATGCTTCGTGACACAACGCAACAGCCTACTCGGGTTGTGCAACTCAACAACAACCTCGGCTCAAAAGTGCAGTGAATAATAATGTGGCATACATATAATAATGGGGGCTTTTCTCTAACCAGTGTCTGCTCAGTTAATAAAGTCTAGCTGGGGTATCAAGGCAGGGCAACAATGGGTGAGCATGCGGCTCGTAGCCTAATGTTGTCCGAAGGTGGTATAGTGAAGATTACGTTATATGACGGGGATGCTCTCTTGATAAATCTAGGTCTCTAGTACCTAGTTCTATCCTGGCGATCCCTCAGAATTCAACACAAAGAGGCAGCACTATGTTGTGAGGGATAGGCTATGGCCCTCTCACACCACAGTGCTGTGCTCGCAAAGTAAACCCACCCGAAGACAACCTAGGCTCCCACAGTACCTGTCGATGTCGTGCAGGGCTTAGCTAACACTGCACACATCGGAGACAACGACACAGTAACCTTACCCCTAGTCTAGCTTTAAATAACTAAGCAGAATCACTCAACACCCTGCCAGGGAGACATATACCGGTCTACAACCTTCCCGAGAGAGGACACAAACGGAAAAGTCCGTCTCTCCAAACCTCATTAAAGCCTAATACATAGAAATATCTGAGAGCTTCGCGTACAATACGACTGGCCGATGGTGAACGTCTATGCTGAAACCAGAAGGGATGTTGAGTTTAATAAAGATTAGAGAATGAGAAAGGAGAAGTCGAGAGAGAGAAATAGTATGCAAAGTGGCGAGTATGCGGGACAGAATTGCAAAGGATGTAGACGATACGCGTGTCAGGCCAGCTCTGAGCTGGTAAAAAACATGAGGCCGCGACGGGAAGGGACCAGTTGACCACCCGGCCGCCAACGCCGTCAGCGCCCCAGCGGGCCGCGTGATAGCTCGCCCCACTGCCAGGTGTACCCCGTCACCCTCTCTCGCTCGCATCTCACACAAGCAACATTTATATTATAGCGAATATAAAATACAAGGCGCGGTCACAGACCAAAACAAAGACCATTTCTAGACTGTCTGTGGCAACACGACACTAATAACATAAAGCAGATCATTCTAGGACAACTGTAGCCCATCCCCCCATCCTGGCGAGCGCTAGCGAGCTGCAATGCCCCACGCAACCATTCTGCCAGCGCCGGGAGGCGTCACACCCCCCCCAAGATATGGGACACTCAACCATGAGCCCATATCTGAACAGGCAGAATGTCGCTAGAATCTGCCACTCCTAGCCACTCTGCCACTCATGGAATGCAAGCTCAGTCTCCTCAAAAAAAAATACAACAACATTTTATATATAAAAAAATCTTATCACCCTTCCCAAACATAATACATTAATTCATAACATTGTGCTCCCAGAGCGAGCTTTAAGAAGCACAGCCTACTGAGAGAAAATCATCTGCACTCAGTACTCAGCTACAATATTATCTTAAAATTAATTATTAAAAAGAAAGAGTTTTTATTTAATTTTTCATATTTTATTTTAATGTTGTTTTTGGCGGCTACTATAGATGTAGCCTAATTTTCGTCTGATCAAAGCCAACAACTCCTGCCCTGCGACCCTACGCTGATGCTACACACGCGAGCCAACAAGCACCAGCGCAAAAATACACCGCGAGCCAAGACAGGAGGCTATACCAACATACTGTGGTAGCCTACCCCGGATCCTCCACCCGCGACAGACACTGACTGAACAGCGAGGGTTCTCCTGCAAACAAAGCCAAAACATTATCAGTGCCCCCAGCATGCCACACATCCAACTTGTGTTCCGGCAGCACAACAACACCTGGCACTGACAAACTGCCCAGCTCATCGCAAAACTGGCACTTCTCTTCGCTCTTCCCGGCAACGGGGCCTGCCAATAACCCTTCACTAGTTCTACCTTCGTGATGAGCGAGGCAGCCCCGAAGCGGTCTATGGTGTCGTCAACTCTGGGTAATGGATAGGCGTCTGTCAGGGATAATGCTTCCACACTCTTGCAATCAACACACACACAGACTCTGCCACCAAACTCAGGTTGCAAAGCCACTGGCAACGACCACTCACGACATTCCTCCTCCCTCAGACCCCCTCTCCACACGCTGTCCAGCTCCGCCCTCACAACAGGCTGTCGAGCAGGATTCACACGGCAGGGAACCAACTCGAGCCCTGCACCGTCTCCAGCCTCCGTGTCGGATTCTACCCCGCACATCAGGCCTGGAGAAGCAACAAACATGCGGACGGACTGCCACAGCCTAGCAAACAACTCCTCTTGTCGCTCAGGAACAAGAGGTTGCAACTTATCTCGCAGAACAACATGCCCAGTGCCCTCCCACATCTCCTTCACCATGTGGAGAGGACCCCTCACCTGATGCCCGAAAACAAGCTCACTCGGACCGAAACCGAGACTCTCTCCAGGTACTTCTCTTGCCGCGAACAAAACATACGGCAGACCAAGGTCCCAATCCTTTCCGTTCTCTGCGCAATAACATCGAAGCATGCTTTTCAGCGTGGCGTGCCACCTCTCCAACACCCCTTGACTCTCCGGGTGATACGCAGAAGAGACGACAGTGCTGATGCCATGCTGAATCATAGTTTGTTTGAACAGATTAGATGTAACACTAGAACCTTGGTCCGATTGCACCTCTTGCGGGTAACCATACCGCGAGCAATACCAGAGCAGGTTCTGGACAACAGTTTTCGCTGTGCCATTTCTCATTGGATATGCATCAGGATAACGAGTGGCCACATCCATGATAGTTACTAGAAATTTATTACCGGCACTAGTAGGGGGTAGGGGTCCGACCATATCAATGATGACCTTACTGAAGGGCGGTCCACTGACAGGAATGGGGTGCAACGGAGCTCTCGGAATTGTTTGGTTAGGTTTTCCAACCCTCTGGCACGTATGACACCTTGCTATCCAGTTTACCACCTGCCCCTTCAACCCCGGCCACCAAAACAATTTTTCTAAAGCCGCCACCGTTTTTCTCACCCCTAGATGTCCTGCCAGTGGTATGTCACGCGCCAACCTCAGTATGCTATCCCTGCACTCCCGTGGCACCACCAACTGGTCCACTACTCCGGACCCCTCTTGCCAACTACGTTTAGGGTCTTGAAAACGCCTATAGAGGATGCCTTCTAAATAAAAAAAATCTCCTGGCTGTGTATCGCCGTCCTCGTCGAGCTCTACAGCTCCATTAGCACACGTTTGGAGCTCAGGGTCCTCTAGTTGCAACCGACGTATATCTGAGGGTGCCAAGCGATCTAACTGCTCCTGGAGCAATGCATGACCTTCCCCGATACTGGGCTGCTCCCTCTGTCTCTCTCGATGTACATAACGTTGCTGTCGTGGAGACTCGTCATGCCCAGCCTCGTCACTCTCGATGACAGGCCCAGGGGCTACTCCAGAATTAAGTAATGGTGCTAATACTGAAACACCCAGGAGAGCCGCCGAGTCAAAACTCTTAAAACCAACTCCAGCTTTAGCCTCCTCCTGTTGATCGTTCCTCCGCTGGTCTGAAGACGGAGGACTAGGCTGTGACACTTTAGCTGCCCGAGCTCGGGTGACAACACACGCCATGGGTTGTGTCTGGCACCGCTCGACCCACTCTTGCTCTTCCCTACTCACGTCGGCCGGCCTCTCGGCAACGACTAAGGGTAGAACCTCAGAAGCGGGCATTGCAAAGTCGTTGCCGAGAAGAAGGTCGACGCCCTCCACTGGCAGTTTCTCCACAATCCCGACATCCAATTCACGTGCCACACCATCCACCTCCAACTCCAACCGCACCAGCGGGTATGACCGAGTTGCATTAATACCCTGCACCACCACCACCCGAGCCGCGTTTATAGGGTAGCCAGTCAAGTTTTTCATCAGAGTCTGGGAAGCACCTGTATCACGCAAGACCTCTACTCCATGCTTGCGCCCCGCCCACATCACGCAACCCCGCCCTCTATGGTCGCAAAAAACATCCTGAGCAGGGTTCGAGCCTCCCAGGTGCTTCTGCATTGGCTGTGCCTCAGCCTCTGACGAACTGCCCCGGGCAAACTCAGATGACTTCGGAGACACACCAATGTTGCAGGCCAAAGACACAGCTGCTGTAGGTGGTTTGCTAGGACAGACTTTTGCAAAGTGCCCCTTTTTATGACAATGAAAACACTCCAACTCCCCTTTGGGCTTCCCTTGGTACTGGGAAGGGCCCGGCCCCTTCTTAAATGGGATGGTCTTGTGGTCAGTCTTGGTATCATGGCTCTTGTACTTGTTTGCATAAGGTATATCACTAACTCGGGGGGGTGGGGCGTCACGCCCCTTGTTACCTGCCTCACTACGCTGGGCAGACCCGCACCCACGAATTAGTGATAGCCGGAGGTCAGCCATCTCAGCTGCCTCCTGTAGAGTTTTTGGTTGCTTTTCTTTAAGGTTTAACGTCAGGTCGCCGCCCGTGCATTTGAAAAACTGCTCTAAAAGCACCAACTGTTTAATGTCGTCAAACGTAGTAGCTTTCTCCGACCTCAGCCAATTCCCAAAAGCATCGGACAGCTCCCGGGCATGCTCCAAAAAGGTGCTCTCCCGACCCTTGGTAACACCCCGGAACTTCAACCTGTACGTCTCTGGTTGTAGTTCGTATGCTCTCAGGGCAGCCTCCTTGAGTTCCTCATAGATAATACAAGACTCTATAGGCAACGCATCGTAGGCTTTAAGACCCTTGCCTATTAATCTAGAGGATACAAGTGCTGCCCATTTACTCTCTGGCCACTGGTGTTCCTGGCACTTCTTCTCAAAGCGTGTGAAAAATTCTGTTACACCACTCTCATCAAACACCGGAACCAGTTTCAATAAGTGCGAGAGAGACTGCTCATGAACACGGTTACCAGCCCCAAGTCGCTGTCCCGTTGTCTCTACTCGCGACTTCTCTACGTCCATGTCGGCACAGTACCTAGTCGACTCTAAATCAGCTTGGATTTTTGCTAGCTTGGCTCTCTCTTCTATCTTGGCTAATTCTAATTGCTGCTGATGCTGAAACTTAGCTAATTCGAGCTTAAACAATAATTCTGGAGATAACCCTTGAGGAGGTGAAGATGCTACAATGTTTGAAATTACCGGTGGTCCCCCCAGGGGCAACCCCCCTGCCAGTCACCACCCAACTGCGGAAGCGTACCCGGGGTCGGCAAACTACTGGGATGGCTGGGAGTCGAGTGTAGGGGAAGCATGGCAGAAGGGCTCTGAGCACTCAACCCATCTCGCTCACCAGTCACCCTGCCCAGTACACACGTTATCAAGTTATCCTTGGTCATGCTGCTAGTAACCGCATGACCGATAGCTGTGGCCAGGCATTGAAGACCGTACCGATCCATACCCTCCAACCGCTCGGCAGTAACAGGCCATTGCAAAAATATCCTAGCATCCTCCTCACAGTTCACCCGATTAACCCTTTCATCATGCTGCTGTTCCTCAGTTTCGACATTACGTACTGTGTCTCCATTCTCCTCTGACCCGGTATAAGACATGTTGCTCACAAAAATTTCTCACCCCAATATTCAGAAAAGAAGTACCCCAATCTCTTATGTAGCACAATTCACTTGCTAAAAATGTCTGAAGACTCTCAAGTGCTATACTACTTTGCCAAACAAAATTAACGTGCCCACTATATTCCTCAATAAAACAAATGACCACAACAATTGGTCAGGTTGCAGGAGGAGGAAGTCAGGGAGGAGTACAGGAGAGCAGTGGAAAGACGACTAGGTGGGTTCGACCTGGAAGTTATGGAGGAAGTGGAGGAGATGAGCAAGGTGTTTAAGGATGAGATCTGTGCAGCATGTGAGGAGGTGTGTGGAGTGAGGAGAAGAGGGAGGGGAGTGAAAGGTACAGCATGGTGGACAGAAGAGGTAAGAATAGCTGTGGAAGAAAAGAAGAAAGCATATAGAGAGTGGTTGGGTAGTAGAGGGAATGAAGATTCCGAGAGACAGAAACGAGCGAGGTACGTGGAGAGTAAGAGGGTGGTGAAGAGAGTAGTGAAGGAAAGTAAGAGAAGAGTAGATGAGGAATTTGGAAGGAATCTGAGTGTAAAATGGAGGGAGAGTAAGAAACTGTTCTGGAAAGAAGTCAAGAAAGTTAGGGAAGGTAGCAAGGGAAACAGTAAGGGTGTGAAAGATAAGAATGGGAGAATGCTAGCCGAGAAGCAAGAGAGAGTCGAAAGATGGAGGGAGTACTTCAGTGAGTTGCTAAATGAAAGGAATGAAGAGCCAGCAAACATAGCTGGATATGGTATGGGAGGGAGAAGAAGAGAAGTAGTGGAGGAGGAGGTGGGGATCAGGAGGTCAGAAGTGTGGGAAGCCATGAAAAGAGTGAAGTTGGGGAAAGCACCAGGAACAGATGGAGTGTGTGGGGAAATGTTGAGGTATGGTGGTGAGATAGTGATAGAATGGGTATGGAAAATGTGCAAACTAGCATGGGAGAAGGGGAGTGCACCCGATGACTGGAAGACTGGCATAATAGTCCCCCTATATAAGGGCAAAGGGGAAAGAGGAGTGTGTGGTAACCACCGAGGAATATGTCTTCTAAGCATAGTAGGGAAGGTATACAGTAGGGTAGTGATTGAGAGAGTGAGAGTGAGAACGGAGAAATGGATAGGCGACGAGCAGGGAGGCTTTAGGAAGGGAAGAGGATGTGTAGATCAGATTTTTACCCTGAATTGTGTTGTGGAGAAGTATCTGGAGAAGAAACAAAAGGTGTATGTTGCCTTTATGGACTTGGAGAAGGCCTATGACAGAGTGGATAGAGAAGGTTTGTGGAAAGTACTTAGAATATACGGAGTAGAGGGCAAGTTGCTGAAAGCAGTGAAGAGCATGTATGAGGGTGCAAAGGCGGCAGTACGTGTGGAGAGTGAGCAGAGCGAGTTCTTTGACCTAAATGTTGGTTTGAAACAGGGGTGTGTGATGTCCCCGTGGTTGTTTACTGTATATATGGATGGAGTTATGAAAGAAATACTATCAAGAGCAGTGGATGTTGGTGTATCGCTGAAAAGGGAGGGAATTGAGTGGAAGCTACCTATACTGCTGTTTGCGGATGATACAGTTCTGATGAGTGATAATGAATGGGAGTTGCAGGGTCTGGTAAATGAGTTTGGAACAGTGTGCGAAAAACGGAATTTGAAGGTAAATACGGGGAAGAGCAAGGTTATGGTCTTCGAAAGGGGTGAAGTCACAGAGTGTGAGGTGAAGCTGAACGGTCAGGCTATGGAGATCGTCAACTCTTTTAAGTATCTGGGCAGTGTGTTGAGTAAAGATGGGACTATGGATGAAGAGGTGCGGGAGAGGGTACAACAGGGGAAGAGGGTTGTAGGAACGCTAAAAGCAGTAACAAGAAATAGGGTGGTCAGTATGGAAGTGAAGAAGTCCTTGCATGACAGTGTGGTAATCCCGACACTGACTTACGGAAGCGAAGCATGGACGTTGGTTGAGAGACTCAGACCAAGAGTGAGAGCAGTGGAAATGAATTACTTAAGGAGTGCGTGCAGAATTACATGGAGGGATAGACAGACTAATGAGGAAGTAAGAAGGAGGTGTGGTGTGGAGGTAGATGTGCTGGAAAGTGTGAAAAGGAACAACTTGAGATGGTTCGGCCATATGGAACGTATGGAAAGCGAGAGAATGACTAAGAGGGTGTACGAGAGTGAGGTGGAGGGACAGAGGGGGAGAGGTAGACCGAATATGAGGTGGAAGGATGGAGTGAGGAACTACATGAATGAAGGCGGTGCTGGTTGGGGGGAGGGGCGTCGACTGACTGGGGACAGAGGTGCATGGGGGCGGTTCGTTCGTGGCCACCCCTTCGGGGATCACGGCGTCAGGCAATAGATAGATAGAGACCACAACAATCCTGCAATTATCTCTTAGTTCACAAGATCCTGAGCTAGGTCGCCATTTGTTACGATCCAGGTTCTCAAAGACACAGGGCTCTTCAACATTGGACTAGATAATGGCAAAATGCAACAACGGTAACACTAGATCCAACCCCTGCCTTAAACACTGGAAAACAAAACACCATTACCGCCCTGAGTCATGCCTGGACAACGAGGTATCCTATGACTCGGTAACTGGTGCACACCCACTAGGCTGACGCTCGATGAAACAGCCTATTCTCAAACAGTAAAAGATTACTCGATGAGGTTACACAAAGAAAAGATAGTTAACGTGATTAATTAACGTTACGGTAGATACTCAAATAACTGGCACTCCTGTATTAAAGAAAGTGCAATGCTAGTCCTGCAACATCAACTGGAAACTTCTGAAATAAGTCTGATGCTGGGAAGATGTTCGTAAAGAATCTTGAACAATTATAATGCAGAATACGGGTCACAATAAATGCTAGGACATACAGTAATAATAGGCAGGCGAATAATAAAGACTGCGCAAAGGTAGTAATGCTCGACAACTAAAGAAATGCTTCGTGACACAACGCAATAGCCTACTCGGGTTGTGCAACTCAACAACAACCTCGGCTCAAAAGTGCAGTGAATAATAATGTGTGTGACGCATGTCGAGTATGAGCATGCTGTACAGAACGCCCAGTCAGGCCCCACTCTCGCTAGGATCGTCAGGGCAGGAACTTTGGCTGTAGTCTGTGTAGAGTTTCCTAACTTAGTTTATGTGAGCCGTTGTACTATAAGTATTATAAATATGTATTTTGTTTTCATCTGAGTCAACGAGTTCTATTTTATATCATTAGTTATAAGTATTGTGTGTGGGACTTATATGTAATGATGAGAGGAGAGAGAGAGAGATATTACGTAACGGGGAACAGTGAGTGCGCCACGCTGCAGGTAGGCCTAATTCCCTCCTCCCTCCTCCCTCCTCCTTCTAAGCGCGTGGGAAATCCTTTGTCGATCCCAGATTGAGAGAGAATATTACGTAATGATTGCTAGTGGGCGGTCCTTAAGTAGTTTGAGATATGCCGCTAGAGGGCCGAGTATAAAAAGAGAGGTTCTTGCCACCATTCTTCAGAACTCATCAGGCAGAGCGACTTCTTATATCCCTTGCACCTATATATATTCTTCCGACTGATGTGAACTTTCTCTACTCTCTGAACAGCCTATCTTCTTCCCTTCTCGACCCTTTATAACCTCAATGACCCCTTTGGTGCAGATTTAGTCAGCCAAAGTATTATCGCTTGAGTTCTCACGAGATAAGTGCCTGTTAGATAGCCTATTTTTGGAAGGGTTAACTAGAATAGGATTGATTGATGTTTGTTGCACTCGTATATGCATTTCCCTGTGTGCGATTATTCATGTTCCTGTTTTCTGCTGGTTTAGGCAATGCTAGACTGGGATAGGGTTTCTGAGTTGTGATTTCCTATGAGTACTAGGTTGCGGTTGAACCAGTACAATTGCAACGGAGACGTGGAACGCCTAGGTGGTCTTTCTGACTGTGTACCGTGGGAGTTTAGCACTGTGTTGCGAGTGAGGGCTTTTGCCTGTGCCACCCAACACTGTGCTATCTCATTTGCTTGACTTTGAGAGGATCGCCAGGAGAGAACCAGATACTAGTGATCTGGATCTCTCAAGAGAGCATCCCGTCAATTACCGTAATTTGGCCGCACAGTCTTAAGGACCTCGCTAGGCTACGAGCCGCTTGCTCAGCCATTGTCTCTTAACCTTATGTATCCCAGCTAGACTTTGCTCGACCAGCAGATACAGCATAGTATTGAAGCTTCTCCTTATGTATATTATTGTTTATGCACTATTGATTTCATGTGTGGCACGCGTAGCTACTTCAGAGATTAGTGGCCCACGAGCACAATCTTAGTAGGCTATTGCCAGTGCATTGTCGGAGTACTTCTTCTTAATGTTTGCCATATCCTATTGCTTATTCTTATAATTCTTCTTATGTCAATTTAAAGCCTTTAATTACCAGTGAGTTATTCATTAAATTGCTGTTCAAAATCCGATACTTACTTCTTATGAGTATTCGAGAAGCATCTAACTTATCAGAAGATTCCTTGCTTGATGCTCGAGGACTATTGTTTAACGTAACGTAATAGTGCCGATCCGAAGTAGAGGGTGGAGGACTTCTTAAGTTCTTAGTTCAAGGGTGGATTACTTCGGCTTCGGCCAACACTATTCTTTAGTGTTGTAGTACTTTCTTCTTTGTTTGATTGTTGACCAGACTAGATAACTCCCGTCTTGTTATTAGTCTGTTGTGTGAAACGCTAGTACCAAGTTCTTGTATACCCCGTTATAGCAGATAGAACTCTGGAGGGTAGTGGCGTTTTTTGTTCGGCTGGCAGTACTCTGGGGTTGGGATCGTGTGTTTCCGTTGTGGCAGCGAGCCATACTCGAGTCCTGTGTAAGAGCCCTAGTGTACCCGAGTGCCCGGTCGTAACAAATGGCGACCTTGCTTAGGATTTTGTGAACAGTATAATTTTTTGCAGAGTTGTACAACATTTGTTTGTTCGTACTTTAGCGTACATATTGAAGATTTTTTTTTTTGTAAGGCAATTAGGAGAGCATTTAAGAGACTCCAGTTAATTTAGTAATTAGTGCTTACATAAGGGAGTTTAACACTTTTGTCTCGAGAATTTTTTGTGAACTTCAGTATGTCGTGTCCTAGTACTGACGAGGAGCGAGAGATGCCATTTGAGGAGGTGCCGTTAGTAACTAGTGAGGAGGATGCTAGACTTTTTGTGAGTAAGCAGTACCACGTGACGGAGGAGAGGCTGACTGGGGTGAATGTTTATGGCTTGCACCTGATAGCCAAGGTTTTGGGTCTATCCAATGTAGGAGGGATGTCCAAGGGGGAGCTGATTTCCTGGGTGTTGCGTGGGCGACATGGGGTTTCGGAGGAGAGGGCGTTTGGGGGGGTTCCTCCCCAGATCCCCTCTCACTCGACTCCCACAGTGCCGTCCACTCAGTTGCCGGAGGTTAGCACTCTCCCACAGAGGGATGAGAATTGGAAGATTGGAGTGCCCTCGGGCGGTGCGTATGGTGGTTCCCCAGTTCTTGCCCCCCCTCCTTCAGTAGTGGCAGCTCCCTCTTCCTGCCTGTCTCCAGATATGATATTTAAACTTGAGCTTGCTAAAATTGAGGCTAGGAGGCAGGAGAATGAGACTAGGAGGCAGGAGAATGAGACTAGGAGGCAGGAGAATGAGACTAGGAGGCACGAGGCTGAGCTTAGGTACGACTCAGAGAAGTATTGTGCTCAAATAGATTTAGATAAGACTCGTGCAGAGTCGACAGGGATTCGGATGGGCCGGGAGGGCCAAGTAAGAGAACAGTCCTTGTATCACTTAGTCAAATTGGTGCCGGCATTTAGTGAAACTGAAGTCACAGAATTTTTTAATCGTTTTGAGAAGAAGTGTAGGGAGCATAATTGGCCTGAAGAGAAGTGGGCAGCTCTGGTCTCCTCAAGACTTACGGGTAAGGGTCTGAAGGCTTATGATGCACTGCCTTTAGAGTCTTGCATTGACTACCCAGAATTGAAGAGAGCTGTCCTACGGGCATACGAGTTGCAACCAGAAACATATCGATTGAAGTTTCGGGGTGTTACGAAGACTAGGGAGGCGACCTTTCTTGAACATGCCCGGGACTTAAAAGATGCACTTACAAACTGGACACGTTCTGAGAAAGCCGAGACGGCCGAACAGTTGACTGAGCTGTTTCTGCTCGAGCAGTTTTATAAGTGTACTGGTGCAGATATGACTTTAACTATTAAAGAAAAGAACCCTAAAACTCTACAGGAGGCAGCTGAGATGGCTGACCTCCGGCTATCACTAATTCGTGGGTGCGGGTCTGCCCAGCGTAGTGAGGCAGGTAACAAGGGGCGTGATGCCCCACCCCCTCGAGTTAGTGATATACCTTATGCAAACAAGTACAAGAGCTATGATACCAAGACTGACCACAAGACTAGCACCGTCCCATTTAAGAAGGGGCCGGGCCCTTCCCAGTACCAAGGGAAGCCCAGAGGGGAGTTGGAGTGTTATCATTGTCATGAAAAGGGGCACTTTGCAAGAGTCTGTCCTAGCAAACCACCTACAGCAGCTGTGTCTTTGGCCTGCAACATTGGTGTGTCTCCGAAGTTTTCTGAGTTTGCCCGGGGCAGTTCGTCAGAGGCTGAGGCACAGCCAATGCAGAAGCACCTGGGAGGCTCGAACCCTGCTCAGGATGTTTTTTGCGACCATAGAGGACGGGGTTGCGTGATGTGGGCGGGGCGCAAGCATGGAGTAGAGGTCTTGCGTGATACAGGTGCTTCCCAGACTCTGATGAATAACTTGACTGGCTACCCTATAAATGTGGCTTGGGTGGTAGTGGTGCAGGGTATTAATGCAACTCGGTCATACCCGCTGGTGCGGTTGGAGTTGGAGGTGGATGGTGTGACACGTGAATTGGATGTCGGGATTGTGGAGAAACTGCCAGTGGAGGGCGTCGACCTTCTTCTCGGCAACGACTTTGCAATGCCCGCTTCTGAGGTTCTACCCTTAGTCGTTGCCGAGAGGCCGGCCGACGTGAGTAGGGAAGAGCAAGAGTGTGTCGAGCGGTGCCAGGCAGAACCCATGGCGTGTGCTGTCACCCGAGCTCGGGCAGCTAAAGTGTCACAGCCTAGTCCTCCGTCTTCAGACCAGCAGAGGAACGATCAACAGGAGGAGGCTAAAGCTGGAGTTGGTTTTAAGAGTTTTGACTCGGCGGCTCTCCTGGGTGATTCAGTATTGGCACCTATGTTAGAGTCTGGAGAGGCCCCAGGACCTGTCACAGCTAGTGAGGAGGTAGGGCAGGAAGAGACTCCGAGGCAGCAACGTTGCACACGGAGAGAAAAAAGGGTTGCTCAGTTTGATATTGGGGAAGGACTTGGGTTGCTTCGGAAGCATCTAGACAAGTTGGTTCCCTCAGATATTTGTAAACTGCAGTTGGAGGATCCGGAAGTTCAGAAGTGTGGTAATGGTGCTGTCGAGATTAAACACGAGGACGGGGAAGCATGTCATGTGAACCTGTTGGAGGAGTTTGTGAGGCAACCACCTGAGCAGCCTACTGTCCCTGCGTTGGTCTGCCGCGGCCAAGGTGGAGAAGGAGAGGGGGGCAGTAGGGCACAGGTGGAGGAGAGTAGGGATTGTTATGTCTCGGCGGAGCCGTGGGCGGGGGACACGAGTCTGGTGGCTGTGGAAGCGCTAGAGCGCCTGCCTGAGCAGCAGTGTGCAGCACTCCAGCACCAGCTCGGTTCATACCCCACTGGTCGTGCCGAGCCCCTGAGTCTCACAACTCGGGCGGTGCAAGATGTTCCACGGGCAGGTCACGTGACTGTTGAAAGACCGTTAGCCTCGTTGTTTCGGTGGTTTAAGGTGGGCGACGAGGCTTTGGCATGGTTGCCAGGTCAGGGTCGACCCATGGCTGCCAAGGGTGGTGGTCAAAAGGAGGACATTGAGCAGATTGGTAAGGTCGGCTGTGGTATCGCAGTGCCCGGTCGTCGCATAGCCTCCCAATGCTGCTCTAGTCTAATGCAACAGCCCTACCATAGACCGACTGTATCTGGCCATGTCGCTGAAAGCGGTGATGCTGCGCAGGCAGATGTCGTCACAAGGTATGCGGGGGTGCGCATGTACGGTATCGGCGGGGAAGCCTTAGCAATAATGAACTGTGGGAGTGACTGCACGGGTGGTACTGATTGTCCCTCTCATGACCTAGCTGTTCTAGGGACGAAGGTGGAGAAGGAGGGAGACTACAGGTTAGAAGCTGCGGTCTCGGCTGGGTTGTGGGAGGGCACTAGGCATGTTGTTCGTGGAGACAGTGCAAGGCAGTTGTTTACTAGGCTATGGCAGTACTTTCGCATGTTTGTTGCTTCTCCAGGCCTGATGTACGGGGTAGAATCCGACATGCAGGCTGGAGATAGTGCAAGGCTCAGTTTAATTCCCTACCGTATAAATCCTGCTCGACAGCCTGTGGTGCAAGCAGAGCTGGATTACGTGTGGACGAAGGGTCTGAGGGATAAGGAATGTCGTGAGTGGTCGTTGCTTGTAACTTTGTCCGAGCGTGCTAAAGAGGTATGTGGTTTTGTTGTGGACGGGAGTACCTACCAGTGCAATGTTATGCCTGACGGACTTAAGAATGCACTAGCAACGTTTCAGAACCTGATGAATGAAAGTGAAAAGGACGATGATGCGCTGGGGCATTTCGAGGTCTATGTTCCAGCCTATGGTCCGGTTGTTGTAGTTTACCCAGATCATCACCCTCTCAAGATCTTGGACCAGTTTCACAATCGGAATATGAGGCTGACCAGGTGGTCACTAAGGTTATTGGTATATAACCTGGACATACGCCATATTGCCGGTTGTGACAACGTGGTTGCAGATGGTCGTTCAAGGGTATATGATCCTGGGTAGATTGACACACGGGTAGCCTCCTGCTTTAGTTTGAATAGTATTTTGCGCTTGGTGCTTGTTGGCTCGCGGTTGTAGCCCAGCGTATTGGGTCGTAAAGCAGGATTGTTGAGCGTTTGGTATAGAAGAAAATAGGCTGCCCTTATAGTGCAGCCGGAAAAAAACATATTAAAATATAAAAATCATATAAAAACTCTTTCTTTTTTTATATAGATAATTGTATAAGTTTGTCATAGCCTATAGAGTTTGAGTAGTCCACGAACTATCAAACGGCTGAGCTGCTGTAAGCTCGCTCTGGGAGCATGATATTATGTCTTTTACTATTGTTGGGAGGAGTTATGAAATGTGATTTTTTTTTTTATAAGATGTGTTTTAGTGATAAACTCAGCGTTGTTTTAGTGCCATGCGGTCGCTGGGTGTGAGGGGTTTGATGGGGTTCTGTATATCAGATTTTAGCTCAGGGTTGAGCAAGTAAAATCTTGGGGGAGGTGTGACGCATGTCGAGTATGAGCATGCTGTACAGAACGCCCAGTCAGGCCCCACTCTCGCTAGGATCGTCAGGGCAGGAACTTTGGCTGTAGTCTGTGTAGAGTTTCCTAACTTAGTTTATGTGAGCCGTTGTACTATAAGTATTATAAATATGTATTTTGTTTTCATCTGAGTCAACGAGTTCTATTTTATATCATTAGTTATAAGTATTGTGTGTGGGACTTATATGTAATGATGAGAGGAGAGAGAGAGAGATATTACGTAACGGGGAACAGTGAGTGCGCCACGCTGCAGGTAGGCCTAATTCCCTCCTCCCTCCTCCCTCCTCCTTCTAAGCGCGTGGGAAATCCTTTGTCGATCCCAGATTGAGAGAGAATATTACGTAATGATTGCTAGTGGGCGGTCCTTAAGTAGTTTGAGATATGCCGCTAGAGGGCCGAGTATAAAAAGAGAGGTTCTTGCCACCATTCTTCAGAACTCATCAGGCAGAGCGACTTCTTATATCCCTTGCACCTATATATATTCTTCCGACTGATGTGAACTTTCTCTACTCTCTGAACAGCCTATCTTCTTCCCTTCTCGACCCTTTATAACCTCAATGACCCCTTTGGTGCAGATTTAGTCAGCCAAAGTATTATCGCTTGAGTTCTCACGAGATAAGTGCCTGTTAGATAGCCTATTTTTGGAAGGGTTAACTAGAATAGGATTGATTGATGTTTGTTGCACTCGTATATGCATTTCCCTGTGTGCGATTATTCATGTTCCTGTTTTCTGCTGGTTTAGGCAATGCTAGACTGGGATAGGGTTTCTGAGTTGTGATTTCCTATGAGTACTAGGTTGCGGTTGAACCAGTACAATTGCAACGGAGACGTGGAACGCCTAGGTGGTCTTTCTGACTGTGTACCGTGGGAGTTTAGCACTGTGTTGCGAGTGAGGGCTTTTGCCTGTGCCACCCAACACTGTGCTATCTCATTTGCTTGACTTTGAGAGGATCGCCAGGAGAGAACCAGATACTAGTGATCTGGATCTCTCAAGAGAGCATCCCGTCAATTACCGTAATTTGGCCGCACAGTCTTAAGGACCTCGCTAGGCTACGAGCCGCTTGCTCAGCCATTGTCTCTTAACCTTATGTATCCCAGCTAGACTTTGCTCGACCAGCAGATACAGCATAGTATTGAAGCTTCTCCTTATGTATATTATTGTTTATGCACTATTGATTTCATGTGTGGCACGCGTAGCTACTTCAGAGATTAGTGGCCCACGAGCACAATCTTAGTAGGCTATTGCCAGTGCATTGTCGGAGTACTTCTTCTTAATGTTTGCCATATCCTATTGCTTATTCTTATAATTCTTCTTATGTCAATTTAAAGCCTTTAATTACCAGTGAGTTATTCATTAAATTGCTGTTCAAAATCCGATACTTACTTCTTATGAGTATTCGAGAAGCATCTAACTTATCAGAAGATTCCTTGCTTGATGCTCGAGGACTATTGTTTAACGTAACGTAATAGTGCCGATCCGAAGTAGAGGGTGGAGGACTTCTTAAGTTCTTAGTTCAAGGGTGGATTACTTCGGCTTCGGCCAACACTATTCTTTAGTGTTGTAGTACTTTCTTCTTTGTTTGATTGTTGACCAGACTAGATAACTCCCGTCTTGTTATTAGTCTGTTGTGTGAAACGCTAGTACCAAGTTCTTGTATACCCCGTTATAGCAGATAGAACTCTGGAGGGTAGTGGCGTTTTTTGTTCGGCTGGCAGTACTCTGGGGTTGGGATCGTGTGTTTCCGTTGTGGCAGCGAGCCATACTCGAGTCCTGTGTAAGAGCCCTAGTGTACCCGAGTGCCCGGTCGTAACATGTGGCATACATATAATAATGGGGGCTTATCTCTAACCAGTGTCTGCTCAGTTAATAAAGTCTAGCTGGGGTATCAAGGCAGGGCAACAATGGGTGAGCATGCGGCTCGTAGCCTAATGTTGTCCGAAGGTGGTATAGTGAAGATTACGTTATATGACGGGGATGCTCTCTTGATAAATCTAGGTCTCTAGTACCTAGTTCTATCCTGGCAATCCCTCAGAAGTCAACACAAAGAGGCAGCACTATGTTGTGAGGGATAGGCTATGGCCCTCTCACACCACAGTGCTGTGCTCGCAAAGTAAACCCACCCGAAGACAACCTAGGCTCCCACAGTACCTGTCGATGTCGTGCAGGGCTTAGCTAACACTGCACACATCGGAGACAACGACACAGTAACCTTACCCCTAGTCTAGCTTTAAATAACTAAGCAGAATCACTCAACACCCTGCCAGGGAGACATATACCGGTCTACAACCTTCCCGAGAGAGGACACACACGGAAAAGTCCGTCTCTCCAAACCTCATTAAAGCCTAATACATAGAAATATCTGAGAGCTTCGCGTACAATACGACTGGCCGATGGTGAACGTCTATGCTGAAACCAGAAGGGATGTTGAGTTTAATAAAGATTAGAGAATGAGAAAGGAGAAGTCGAGAGAGAGAAATAGTATGCAAAGTGGCGAGTATGGGGGACAGAATTGCAAAGGATGTAGACGATACGCGTGTCAGGCCAGCTCTGAGCTGGTAAAAAACATGAGGCCGCGACGGGAAGGGACCAGTTGACCACCCGGCCGCCAACGCCGTCAGCGCCCAAGCGGGCCGCGTGATAGCTCGCCCCACTGCCAGGTGTACCCCGTCACCCTCTCTCGCTCGCCTCTCACACAAGCAACATTTATATTATAGCGAATATAAAATACAAGGCGCGGTCACAGACCAAAACAAAGACCATTTCTAGACTGTCTGTGGCAACACGACACTAATAACATAAATCAGATCATTCTAGGACAACTGTAGCCCATCCCCCCATCCTGGCGAGCGCTAGCGAGCTGCAATGCCCCACGCAACCATTCTGCCAGCGCCGGGAGGCGTCACACTTTTTCTTCTGATCTCTCTTGGAAGGACCATATTACCACTCTTGCTAAAACGGCTTCCCAGAAGCTGGGTGTGCTCAACCGCCTCATGGGGTTCTTTACCCCTGCACAGCTTCTTGCTCTGTACAGGGGCAAAGTGCGTCTTTGGATTGAGTAGTATTATTCACATGTGTGGGTAGTATCCTTTCACACGTGCACTTCTAGACAAAGTAGAAAAGAAAACCTTTCGTATCATTATCTCCTGTCCACTCGCAACTCTCTGCAAGCCCTCTCTCTTCCCCACAATGTTGCATACCACCTCCTCTATGTAGGGTATGTAACATCCGTCTTGTAACACAATCCCACCCCTAGTCTCTGCAACTCTCCAACTCAAGAGTGAAACGATACTCCCAATATTTCTTCTATTCAACAGCTTAGCTCTGGAACCTTCCCAGAATCCATCTTCCCCTCATTTTATGACTTAAATGGCTTCAAACTCCATGTGTCCTGACATTTTGGCTCGAACATTCCTTGATTTTGGCCCTGTCACTCTTTCAACTCTGGGGGAGGCACTCGTCACAGGCAGTTTAGCCTTTTGTCTCCCTCATCCACTTAATAAATATTATGTAGTTTTCTTTTATAATTGCAGATCATTCACCGTATATAACTCGTATTATATGTTCATAATCTATGCACATCGGGAGATTGAAGATACCAATCGAGCAGGGAATACCCAGGGGAGGCCTCATAGACATGTGATAAGGAGTTGCTGGAACTCCTGTTTTATTAGTCTGGTTTCCCTCACTATTTCTGCTTGTGCCTCACTTACAGAGCGTAATCCAACTAGCTCTCATAAACACCTCCTCCTATTTATTTCACTACACTCAACAAGTACACCACTTCGTTCCAATACACACAATAAAACACAAAGAAACAAGAACAAAATACGTCTAAAATAGCGACTATCATTCTTTCAACTTTGGACGAGACGCTTGTTACAGACAGCCTTGTCTTTTTGTCTCCTTCAAACACATATAATATTTGTTTACATAAAGTACATATACCGGTAAGTATATGTATGTTACTTTCACATGAATAGATTAACTGCATGTTATATTGTGTCCACTCACTCACACACTCACACACACACACTCACTCACTCACACACACATACTCACTCACACACACACTCACTCACACACACTCACACTCACACACACTCACTCACACACACACTCACTCACTCACTCACACACACACTCACTCACTCACTCACACACACACACACACTCACTCACACACACACACACTCACTCACACACACTCACTCACACACTCACTCACACACACACTCACTCACACTCACACACACACACCTGTAGGTCCTGTAGGTAGTAGTTGCAGGCAGTGTTGTCCGCCCGTGGTCACGCTGATGCGCCACCACTAGTACATTCCATCTGCCCGTCTCTGCGCCAGCTGGTCCATGATGCTGTTGCTAGCGGCGCGGAGGTGGTAGTGGGGCAGTTTGGGTTGATCAGGTAGTGTCCAGAGAAATTTGTCCAGTTGATTTTTAAATTTCTCGAGACTTGGTTCAGTTGAGTCACGCAGATATCTGGGTAGGGCGTTAAAGAGAAGAGGTCCTTGTGTCGCAAAGGCGTTCTCCTTGAGCGTCTTAACTCTGGTGGCTGCTCTGGGGTGTACCCGCTGTATGTGGCAGAGACGGCCCAGTCGTTGATGGATGTGAAAACCTATATTAAGGTTGTTGGTTGTGATGCCAATCAATATTTTGTAAACATATAAGATGGCATATCTGTCCCTGCGTCTTTCTAATGAGAAAAGCTTGAGAGTTTCCAACCTCCCCCAGTAGTCTAGGTGTTGGACGGCAGAGATTTTATTGGTGAATGAGCGTTGAACTGCTTCGAGTAATTGCTTCTCTCCCACCTTCCATGGGCTCCATAGCTGACAGCAATATTCCAACAGTGGAATGACCAGTGACTTGTAGAGCGTCAGCATGGGGATCATGTCACGTGTTCGGAAGGTTCGTAGGATCCATCCAGCTTGGTTACGAGCATTCTTTGCCACATTGGTTATATGCATTCCAAATGTACCATCTCGACTGAGTGTAATACCAAGATCTTTTACATAATCATTAGTATCAATGCAAGAGCCGTCATCTGCTGTGTATGTGTGGATATTCATATTTCGGTCTGCACTGTAGTTCATGTGTTCAAATTTGTTATTATTAAAGGACATGTTGTTTTGCTCTGCCCATGAGTAAATTGTAGTGAGATCTGCCTGAAGTAAATCAGCATCTGTTGTAGAAGACACTTCCTTTAATACACGAGTGTCGTCAGCAAAGGAGGCGACAGACGAATGCAGGACATGTTTATTTATGTCTGATATGTGCAGCAAGAAAAGTATAGGTCCAAGAACTGACCCTTGTGGCACCCCACTAGTGACGATGGATGGCTTGGACACTACACCACCAACCGCGACAGCTTGTTCCCTGTCAGTGAGGAAACAGTGCAGCCACACCCCAAGTTTTCCTGAGATTCCCGAGTCTCGTATCTTGTGGAGGAGTATGCCGTGGTCTACCTTGTCAAATGCTTTTGCAAAATCAAGGTAGACCACGTCGATAGCATTTTTATTTTCTAGCCCTTCTATAATTTTTTCATGGTGAGCTAACAGTTGCGAGAGGCATGAGTGGCGCTTCCGAAACCCATGCTGGTCCTTGTTTATTATGTTGTTTTCTTCAAGGTATATGGACATATTTTTAACTATTAGCTTTTCGAGGATTTTGATGACATGCGAAGTTAAAGCAATAGGTCTATAATTTTTTGCTTCACCCCTCGAACCCCCTTTGTGGACTGGTGTAATTTTAGCACATTTTAATTGTTGTGGTATAATTCCAGAGTCGAGAGAGTTTCTATAAAAAATCTGTAGAGGAGCACTAAGGTCTGCTGCGCAATTCTTGAGAAGTGCGGCCGGGAATTGATCCGGGCCTGCTGCTGCATTGATACCAATTTCCTTTATAGCATTTACTATATCATTTGTGGTAAATTTAATGTCAGTTAGATTTGGCATGGATACTTTGTGGAAGAAGTCGGTCGGTGAGTCAATTATTTTATCACCTCGAGGGTGGCTAAAGACGCCCTCGTACTGTAGCCGTAGTATATCGACAATCGCCTCAGGTTCGTTCTTGGTTTGGCCGTTCGCATCTGTCAGTGGACCAACACCCACCCTTACATTTGATTTGTTTGCAGCATACTTATAAAAGTATTTTGGGTTAGTTTTAATGCAGGACACGGCTTGGAATTCTTTTCTGCGATTTTCTATTTCTACTGAAGTCTTGAGTTTTTCTTCAATGGAGGTAACGTTGGCTTCAATTTGTTGTTTATTTAGTATGCTCGTACTACGCTTCAGCTTCTTGCGTAGGTTCGTTCGCTTGCGCATCAGTATCCTACGATCACGTGGTATATTTTTCTGTGGTGACGATTTTCTAAGGGGTACATATTTTTCAGAAATTTTGAGGCATATTTCCAGTAATTTGTTATATTGGGCCTCGGGACCAGATTCCTTAAACTGTATGGCCCAATCCACTTCACTAAGTTCTCTTTTAAGGTCTTCCCAGCATATAGATTCACTGAGAAAGTTGAGTTGATTGAAGTTCACAGCCATGGGCTCTGCAGGGCTGGGAGTTCTATGCTGTGTGTTGGTAACTATGTTTGTCGCCATTGTAATAATATTGTGGTCCGACAGGTTGGTTTTGTCTACTGTGAGGTTGTGGATCAGCTCATCATTGTTGGTCATTACAATATCCAGTATATTATTACCTCTTGTGGCCATATTGACGAGTTGATTGAGATAAAACTCTCTTGAAAAACGTATAAGTGCTTCTGCTTGAGCTCGCATGTCCGCTGCTCCTCCATAGACACTTTCTGAATCCCAGTTAATTAGCGGGAAATTCAAGTCTCCAGTGAGCACAATGGTTGGCATGGGTGGTGGTAGATTGTCTAAAATATCTTTAATTTTTGTTAGTTGATCCATAAACTTATTAGTTGGACATGCTGGGGGTCTATATATAGTGATGTAGATCATATTAATGTCTGTAATGTTTAGTACCTGGACCTCTGTATAGGAATTAGATTCTGATAATAGAACGTTAGTGAGAGCTGCAAGGTGATTTTTAACGTAAGTGATAATACCCCCTTTTTTCCTATGACCAGATCTATCAGTTCTGAAGGAGGTGTAATTTTCTATATCTATTTCAGCTTCTCTTATACTTTGAGTAAGATGCGATTCTGTTAGGGAGAGTATGAGTGCATTATCTACTTGTGCTATTTCTGCAAGCAGCTTTACTTTGCCTTTGAATTTGTAAGGTAATAGGCCTGCTATATTGAGTGAAATTATTGTGTGTAGGATGCTGCTGTTTACCTCTTTCCTTGTTACTGTAGTTCCTGTGATGGAGGGATGCACCACTGTGTCGGATGGATTTTCAGTGCCTGCATTATTTGTTGTTGCACTTTTTGCATTTGCTGCATCTGTTGCACTAAAAAATGTACCGTGGTATCATTTTGGGGAGATTGATTTACCCACGTATCTTGTGTTCGTTGAGGTCTATTTAACCACGCACTCTGTGTTTGGGGATTTGGTGCAGGAATGGCTGAACGAGAAGTTGGTGGTGGTGGTGGGTAAGTGGTTGTTTGTTGCGGTTCTCTACACTGGTCAGATGGATATCGACGAGTGCCCTTCAAATGAAGTCTTTTGCACTCCAAGTTTAAACACTCTCTCCTCCTTTCTGAACCATTACATATAGGTGGGTGTAGGTATTTGCACTTATCACCATGTTTACATCCCTTTACGGGATCACGACCGTTTATCTTGTACCTGTTACATAGGCTTGGGTGAGCAAAAGGGCAGTCACGTCCTTTTCGGCCAAATTTACACTGATTATTTTTGTAGTAGTAGCATAATTTATTTTTCCTTTCATCATTTTGAAGATTTCTATTATTTGTTTTATTTATGGGTGGTGTGCCACTTTGTTCTAAAGGTTCATCACACTTACCACCGTTTTCAGTGGTGTTTTCCTTGTCGTTGTTTGGCTGTTTAGCCTCACTTTCCTTTTCCTTGTCCCTGTCTAGTAGGGTATAGACGAGCGCAAACTGCCGGTCGCCTTGTTCACCCAGCTGTTGTCTAACACATCCCTCGCAGGTGTACTGACTCCTTGTGTTCAGAAAATTCACGATGGCATAGACAGGGAGGTGTGTGCAATTGGCATGTATATATTGTTTACACGTTCGGCATTTCAAACACTCTAACAAGCACTGGTTGTTACATGATAAACAGTTTGTGTCTGCAGGAGGCAAGTTACTTTCGGGTATAGTACTCATGTTGCACTGTATATTTTCCGGTTTCACTAATTTACCTGCACATGCCTAGACTAATTAAGGAACAAATGCAAGTCACTGGTAATTCTAAACTAGCGATGAGGGTACCGGTAGTGGTAGTTAGGCTGGTAACCGGCAGGCGGTGCTGGCTGTCAGGGCAGACGGCAGGATATGGCATCAGGTTTTCACTAATATTTCAATAATCACTGGCCTAAATTCGTTCCAGACAGCTTCACAACCGCCACGGTGTTTCGATGTTTATCTAGGTAAAGTCAGAGTACCGCAACTTCACTACTTTCGAAGATATTGATGAAAACAGAGGAGCGCGGGAGTCACTGTTCACACCGGGCACCGCCAAAACAACACACACACACACATCTGGGGTTGGCAAAAATGGTACAAGGCGAGATGGGTATCATATGGTTCACCTAAGCTGATAGCTACCTAAGCCTTCGGGCGAGACGGTACCGTCTATAGTGAGAATGGTACCATACAGATCCACCCTAAGCCTTCGTTTCCGATGTCGCCAATTGGCTAAAAATACAGACTACACACACATCCACAGCCATTCCAACGATACATATAACACCTACACATATAGGAGGCGGGAACTAACGAGCATGCTCACTCCCGCAATACAACTAGAGTAAGTACACACACACACACACACACACACACACACACACACACACACACACACACACACCCCTTTCGACAATTAACCACAGTCCATACACACTTTCAAAGACACAGTGCCCACACATTTTCGCTACATACCAACAGTCCCTAAACACTTTCACACACACCTTCCAATAAGCCCTACACATACTCCCACAAACGTATCATTAATTCAACCCTAA
This sequence comes from Lithodes maja, assembly GCA_037953745.1. Classification (NCBI taxonomy): domain Eukaryota; kingdom Metazoa; phylum Arthropoda; class Malacostraca; order Decapoda; family Lithodidae; genus Lithodes; species Lithodes maja. The sequence goes on from JBAKBP010017364.1 coordinate 32,863, forward strand.
CCGGTCCTCCCACTTTTCCCACACATCCTCCTACAGATACCCACAGCCCCTTACACCCCGTACCAAACTTTACACATTCCCCACACAAACCATGCCACAAGTCAAACGACCCTATTATGTTCGACCAGATTTCAAACGATACCTAAACTTCCTCCCTAACATGGGCTAAATACACCAAGCACACACACTCATTATTACCCACACAATCTCTCACAAAGTCACCCCCCACACACACACACACTCTCGCAACCCTGACATTCCCTCCCACAGTTTGCACCGTACTGCACTTCATACAACCTCCCCACTTCCCCACATACACCCCACAATCATCACACTATCCCCGTACAACTCCCCACACTACCACACTTAATACGATCCCCCCACACTTCCACAAACATACACACAATCATCACACAAACCGCCTACAACTCCCCAACACCCCTCCTCTCGCACCCTACTACACTAAATACAATCCTCCACACTCCTCCCCATGCACCCACAATCATTACAATTGCCCCCACAACAGCTCCCCATTCTCCCCCACACACCCTTCCTCCCACACCTCGCATACCCCTACAATTCCCCACACACATAATCATCACAAACGCCCCCACAACACCTCTCCCACACACCCCTCCTCACACACTTCACACGCACCCTACAATCCCCCACATACACAACAACTCCCCCACACCCCTCTACAATACACTCCCACAACCTTCTCCCACACACCCCCACAATCATCACAAGCGCCCCCACAACCTCCCCCTCCTCCCCCCACACTTCGCACCCTCTCACCAGTGTTCTAAACTTTTGTAATAAACTCCCGTAACGCGTCGCCGGCCCAGTGGACACATTCCCCCTCGCTGCCCCCCTCCTCCTCCTCTATAGTCTATTCGCTGCAAGTAGGCGAGAAATCATGACTTCTATCCTCTGTAACTCAAGCAGGGCTAGAGCAAATTGGCTGTAGATTTCCACATCTAGTCCTTGACGGACTCTTCCCAAATGGTAGAAGTATTAGCTCGATTATTCTAGTCGTTTTTGAGTTACAGAGGTTAGTGGTCATGATTTCTCGCCTACTTACAGCGAATAGACTATAGCCGCTCACATACTGTATTTCCGCCCCAAGTCTCTATGCCACATTATATAGGCGTAGGTAGTTAAGATGCTCCCAAAATGTCTATACAGCATTACATAGGCGTATTTAAGACGTTCCCCTAGACTCTCTGGACCACTGTATCTGCGTATTTAAGTCTCTATACCACATTATATAGGGGTAGGTAAGGTGTTCCCTAAGTCTCTGTGGAACATTATATCCGCGTATTTAAGTCTCTATGCAATCTTACATAGGCGTATTTAAGAGGCTCCACAAGTCTCAAAACTGCATTACATAGGCGTGTATAAGATGCTTCCCAAGTCTCTCTAGAACATTATAACATCCGCGTATTTAAGATAATCAAGAACATAAATGACATAAAGACAAAGTTCTCGAGATACTAGGTGAATATAACGATGAGCCATTGGGCCAACCCAAGTCTTGTATGGCTCCTTACTGCCGTGTTGACCAGCGGAGCCACTACCTTTTTTTGTGTTGGGTTGAGGCTTCTAATCTCTGTATGATGTATTTTAGAGACATAAATTGGTTTTAAAATATGGTGGTCGGGGGCGGGGGGAGTGCTGGAGCGACCTTGGTGACCCTGGTCTCTGGGTCTTCTCCTGGGTGACCTCTATGTGTGTGAATTTGTGTTTGTTCGTGTTTTATGTTGTTTTTGTGTTTTCCCTGTTCTTGCTCTGTCTCGAGTCGACCACCTCCAAGGAAAAAGGAAAACAAAAATAATAAAATAGAATAAAATCGAAAATAAAATAAAAAAATAGGAAAATGGGGATTGGGCCTGAGCATATAGATAGATAGATAGATAGATAGATAGATATTTTGTGACCCATTTAACCAACCCAGCCTTTTATTTTGCTTCGTGTTTATTATAGGACCCACTTAAGACTATAATCCATTCATTATATGTAGGCGAGAGATCTTAAATTCTACCCTCCATAACTCACAAACTACTAGAGTAATCGAGTTAACATTTCTACCATTTAGGAAGAGTCAGGCAGGGAATCGGTGTGGTAATTTACAGCCCATTTGTTCAAGCCCTTTTTAAGTTACAGAGGATACAATTTAAGATCTCTCGCCTACTTGTAATGAATGGATTATAGCCACTATTTTGCACTATCCTTGAAGAAGTGTTGTTATATCCTATCTATTCAGCTTAGGAAGGATGTTTAGGAATCCATTATTACAAATATAATATATCCTACTCCATTCCACCCCATCCGACGACGAAGTGTATTAATCCATTCCATCACCTACTACATCCTTAAGGGAGCCCACCTCGCTTCTTTTCTCTTTCTCTCCCTCGCTCTTTGACTTGTATCCATTCGGCCCCATTGAGCCTACTGTTTAAAACGTTTACCCACATCCAGGTGTCAATATTTTCCTGGCGAGCGGGAGCGAGCCAGGGGAGGTGTGGTGGAGTGGTCTTGCCACTGGCCTGGTAATCCAAAGGTCCCGGGTTCAAATCCCGATGTATCAATGGGAAGATATTATTGGGATGGAATTTGTGCTGTACCTAGTATCAGTGCATTACCACAAAGCCCACCGAAACGTCAATAAAATACCCTCATTGTTCCCTGATTAAATAGCACTGTATGAATATTCCCATATTCAAAATATGCTATAGGGGTGCAATGCCTGGTGAGTTATCTGCTCAACAGGTGGCGTTGTGTGTGTGTGTGTAAGTGTGAGAGTCCGAGTGTAGAGGGTGAGACAGTGAAGCACGGGAACGAGATGGCTTCAGAGATGGGGTCGTTTCGGGCCATGAGTGAGCACCGTGCCTCATGTGAAGGCAAGATGGCAGGTGCTCGTTGTACTCTACGTGCTTCACATGTCTCACTCCCTAGACTGGAACAAGACCTCACGGGCTTCACTGTTCATTGTAAAGCGGTGAATGTTAAGGCTCTCAGCCTATGCCCGAGAGGAAGTAAGTTGGAATATAGAAAAAAAAAAAAAAATAACAAAAAATATATATATTATTGTTTGGACAGCAAGCTAAATCTGTACATTTCTTCGATAGAAAAATGCCTTCGGCGAAGTCGGATTTCTCCATAAAATGCTGGCTCGCTATCGCTCACCAGGAAGAAATCGACACTTGGATGGGGATAAATGTCTTAAAACAGTCGGTTGAATGGGGCCGAATGGATACAAGCCAAGGAAAGAGAGAAAAGGAGAGAATGAGAAAAAAATCCGGTGATCCCCCTTAACTTGAGCCTAGTAGAGACAAAGGGGGACTATAACAACTAACCCGGGTGAACAAAGGGGGACTATAACAACTAACCCGGGTGAACAAAGGGGGACTATAACAACTAACCCGGGAGAACAAAGGGGGACTATAACAACTAACCCGGGAGAACAAAGGGGGACTATAACAACTAACCCGGGTGAACAAAGGGGGACTATAACAACTAACCCGGGTGAACAAAGGGGGACTATAACAACTAACCCGGGAGAACAAAGGGGGACTATAACAACTAACCCGGGTGAACAAAGGGGGACTATAACAACTAACCCGGGAGAACAAAGGGGGACTATAACAACTAACCCGGGTGAACAAAGGGGGACTATAACAACTAACCCGGGAGAACAAAGGGGGACTATAACAATTAACCCGGGTGAACAAAGGGGGACTATAACAACTAACCCTGGTGAACAAAGGGGGACTATAACAACTAACCCGGGAGAACAAAGGGGGACTATAACAACTAACCCGGGTGAACAAAGGGGGACTATAACAACTAACCCGGGTGAACAAAGGGGGACTATAACAACTAACCCGGGTGAACAAAGGGGGACTATAACAACTAACCCGGGTGAACAAAGGGGGACTATAACAACTAACCCGGGAGAACAAAGGGGGACTATAACAACTAACCCGGGAGAACAAAGGGGGACTATAACAACTAACCCGGGAGAACAAAGGGGGACTATAACAATTAACCCGGGTGAACAAAGGGGGACTATAACAATTAACCCGGGTGAACAAAGGGGGACTATAACAACTAACCCGGGTGAACAAAGGGGGACTATAACAACTAACCCGGGAGAACAAAGGGGGACTATAACAACTAACCCGGGTGAACAAAGCCCATACAACCAACTCCTGGGAAGTCCAGGCTAAAATATAATAATCCCGTAATGGCTTCCTCAAACTACAGCTCAGTGTTCGCCAGAGACCCTTTAGGAACTGGAAGGTGGACTGCTGTTGATGTTCCGGGCTCCATTTGTATAATTTAAGGCTTTTCTATTAGGAAGGACTGCTAGATATCAGAAGGTACCAACTATCTGAATTATTAGCCCATTGACTGTAAAAATAGCTTCAGAAGTGAATACAATCGTCTAATAATAACCCTAAATCAACCTGGCAATAATAAATGTATACTGAAGAGATATTTACACTGATATATATATATATATTTTAGCTCATATAGCTAACTTATACCTCCCTCCTTATATGTTATCCTTTCCTTCCACTTTCCCTTACTTTTAGGGTTTGCTATCCCTACTTGAATTAAGTCTTGACCACCTCACTAGGATCGTAAGGTCTGTGTGGTCAATGTTTATATGTAAAGCTACGTAAATTATCTTCCCCTCTCTCTCTCTCTCTCTCTCTCTCTCTCTCTCTCTCTCTCTCTCTCTCTCTCTCTCTCTCTCTCTCTCTCTCTCTCTCTCTCTCTCTCTCTCTCTCTCTCTCTCTCTCTCTCTCTCTCTCTCTCTCTCTCTCTCTCTCTCTCTCTCTCTCTCCTGCCAAAGAAGAAGATCCTCCCAAAAAAATCCTCGCCCCGCCCTACCCTCCCAAACAATTACAGGAGGAGTGCATCATTCCCGATTGGCGCAAGTAGTAGTCCCGGGGGTGGGGGGGAGATTGAGGGGGGTTAGGTATTGGGGGCGGCCCCGGAAAGTTATATATGACATTATTTTTGCGCCAAGTTATAACGGGTTCTGAGCGGCGACCAATGTTGGGCTCTTAGAACGCGCGAAAAAGACATACAAAGGAAACAAAAACGCCTAGGTGTGAAATTCAATTGCGGCTCTAAGTATTAGCCAACAGTAATTTCGCGGCGAGAATTTTGGCAGGGATAGTCTTTTTGAGGCGCTTGTTTGATTCTCTCCGTGGACTTCTGTGGGGAGACGTCAAATCCAGGTTGCAGTCTATCTATCTATCTATCTATCTATCTATCTATCTATCTATCTATCTATCTATAGCCACACGCCTTGATTCCCGAGGGGGTGGCCACCAATGAAACGCGTCTATACACCTTTGTCATCAGTAACCGGTGCTCAACTCAATCCCTCCACTTTCAGGTTTCTGCGTTTGGGTATTTACCTATTGCAGAGCGATGACGCCTTTTGGATAATATTGAACGATGTTATTCAGCTTTAGAAGTCGCAAAAGTTAATTTGATAATTCTAGTCCTTTGAGATTTTGTTGTAAGCTGAATAAAATCGTGTTATAGGTTTCTCCTAAGTTGCAATTTCGCTTTCGCTCGCCCAGAGAAGGAATCGACACCTGAATGGGGTGTAGATAGCTAAAATATAGATGTAGTGTAGGGGATATAGGCTGTAGTGAGAGATGTTCTTAGGTAGCTATAAGATAGATGTAGTGCAGGGGGTATAGGTTATAGTGATTTGATTTTTTATTTTGCCCCGAGGGGCGAGTTTATTGAGCAACGCCCCCCATCCTGTGAGGGGACAACCACTAGTAAGGCGATACATACTGCTCAAAGAGCCATTATTCCACTGAAACAACAACATCGTCGTCTGGTTACATTCATATTTGTGTTTATAAGTCAGGTTGGCATTATTCAGATGTGTTATTATAGTTTCCTCATTTAATTGTCACATCTATCTATCTATCTATTGCCAGACGCCTTACTCCCCTTACGAGGGTGGCCATACACAGAATGCCCCCAAGCGGACCTATTCCCTGTGAGAGGGACAACCCGAGCCAGTTTAGTGAAGGACTTACAGGATTGACCACTCAATTCAGGATCCGTCCGACTCCGAGGCCCTCTGTGTATCTTGTTAGCACTATTTTTCTACAGTGGTGTCCGGCTAATCCATCCACTAACCTGCCTTACCCTTAGGTAAGCAGTACGGATTTGTATCAGGTTTACTCCCCTAGACAGGTTGCCAACCAAGGCTGACGAGTCCCATCCACCCGGATTTGTATAAGGTTGTCTCCCCTAGATGAGTTGCCGACCAAGGCTAACGAGTCCCATCCACCCGGTGGATGGTCCCAGACCATTGTCACATGGTCTGTATAAAAAAAAAAAAAAAAAAGCAAGCAAGCAAGCAAGCTTGTAGTGACTGAATTATTAATTGACAGGTTGTAAATAATAGCACTACAGAACTAGTGCAATCGTATGAGGAGACTATTCATATTTTCATTACATCAATGGTTATTGAGATCATAGTTAGCTGAATACAATTATTACAAAAATAGGCAATGGTATAAATCAACATAATACATAATTTAATACGTAGTAAAACTCGCTAGGAAAATTGAAACAATGGAACACCAAGCTTTCGTCTATTCTCTCAAGACATCTTCAGGGTAATACAAGAAAACAGGGGGAGAGTGAGGCTTAAATACCCGTCCTAAATCATCTGTGAGTTGCTAACTAGCATATAAATACAAAAAGTGTTGCCAGCCTACTGCCTGTTGCCATATTTTTAGGAACATACTTAATTTATATACAACATATATGTACATATATACATTAAAATGTGCCTAACAATACAATCTAATCATATATACAATTTGATACACCTCAATGAACTTGCAGATCCCTTTCAAACTGTTATCGTAACTTATGTAAATATGAAGACAACCTATACCTGTAGAAATACATATAATTACATATACATACACATATACATGCATACTGTATACACACATACATTACATACATACACATAAAAATTACATATATAAGAAAAATAGAAAAAGAAACAACAAATATGGGAGTCTGCAGAAAGCCGAAAGGTCACACAAGGCAGATCCTACCCATATCCAACCCTACTTATAAGGACGAAGAGCCCACACCTGGCTAATCCCCCTCACAGCTACACAGTATATAAATTATACATAAACACACATATACATACACACACCTACTTAGTACAAAGGAGTACAAAGGAAATCAAGCAACAACAGATCCAGTGACCCTTCTAGGTTGCTTGTCCTCCAAAACACTGAGGATCAAGTGTCCAAACAGTGGTTTAGAGTGGGTAAGGGAACATTGGAAAGGGAATTACTGCCCTGGAACTAATGTCCGTGGCAGGATTAGGAAGTTAGTAGGGGACAGATGGGTTAGTAACTGAGGGGGGATAAAATAAAGTTATTCATTTACAAACGCAGTCAGTCGCGGGTTTGATGCGAGATATTTGTCTAGGCGGAGTTTAAATGAATCAACGGTGATGCAGTCTATAACGTTTCGGGGAAGCCCATTCCACAAGTTGACAACTCGATTGAAGAAGAAATTCTTAGATTCGTGCGAGTTAAAAGATTTACCAATAATTTTGCAACCGTTTCCCCGCGTGTAATTAGATTGGTCGATAGTGAAGTACTTACTACAGTTCATATTGTCGATGCCTTTGATGATTTTGAACACTTGAATTAAGTCGCCTCTTAATCTGCGCTGGGTTAAAGGAAATAGATTTAATTCTCTAAGACGCTCTTCGTATGGTTTGTTCTTTAGGCTAGGTATCATTTTGGTAACTCTACGTTGAACTCGTTCTAGCTTGTTTATATCTTTTTGGTAATAAGGGCACCAGGATTGAACGCAGTATTCCAGAAGAGGGCGGACTAAGGAATTGTAAAGGGTTAGGATAACTTCTTTGGATTTATGCTCAAATGACCTGCCTATAAAGCCAATTATTTTGTTTGCCTTCTTAACAACTTCTGAACATTGTTGACTCGGTTTTAGGTTACTCGATATTGTTACTCCCAGATCGGTTTCTCTGTTTACATTCTTAAGCTGAGTGCCATTCATCGAATAGTTTGCTTTCTCATTTAGGTATCCGATATGTAGTACTTTACTTTTATCCGCATTGAAACTCATTTGCCAAATTTGGGCCCAACATGACAATTTATCTAGATTGTGTTGCATATCGTCAACTTGTTCTTTTGAGAGTACGCTATTTGCAATTTTTGTATCGTCAGCAAATTTTGAGATTGTACAGGTGAGACCCTCATCTATGTCGTTGATGTAAATTAGAAAGAGAATTGGTCCTAGTACCGATCCCTGGGGTACCCCGCTACTTACATTGGTCCATTTTGATGCCTTACCGTTTATGACTACTCTTTGCTTTCTGTCGCTGAGCCAATTTTCTATCCATTTCAACACACCGTCTTGTATTCCATGCGCTTTTAGTTTTAGCAGTAAACGTTTGTGGGGAACTTTGTCAAAGGCCTTTTGAAAATCAAGGTATATAATATCTACAGCTTTACTCTCATCGTAGAGGTTGAGGATATCGTGGAAGAAGTCTAAGAGGTTTGTTAAACAGAAACGTTTTTTACGAAAGCCGTGTTGAGTATCTTTAAGTATGTTATTTTCCTCTAAGTGATTTACGAGTCTGTCTCTTATGACCGTTTCTAGCATTTTACATACAACTGAGGTTAAGCTAATTGGACGATAGTTACTGGATAGGGATTTGCTGCCTTTTTTGAATATCGGTGTTACGTTGGCTAGCTTCCACTGATCGGGCATAGTTCCAGACTGCAAGGATTTATTGAATAGTAATGTCAGTGGTTTAGAGAGCTCATCCTTAGCTTCCATTAGAACTCTAGGCGAGATTGTATCACCCACACACACATGTACTGTATACATACATTAACATACATATATACAATAATTATTATAAAACAAAACCAAACACAAAGAAAATACATAGTGATCATACCTCATGTGTATAGTATTAATAAGGTACAATCTAATACTAAGAGGATAGACCTCACATAAATGGTCAGGTCTCAAACTACAAGCTGTTTCAATCTATAATCTGACGGTCTGGACATCTATTTCTAGCTCTTTTTATTTTATCATTTTCATTGAGGAGATTTAGCAGGATGTTATCTATTTTGTAAAGGCCATCAATGAAAATGATAAAATAAAAAGAGCTAGAAATAGATGTCCAGACCGTCAGATTATAGATTGAAACAGCTTGTAGTTTGAGACCTGACCATTTATGTGAGGTCTATCCTCTTAGTATTAGATTGTACCTTATTAATACTATACACATGAGGTATGATCACTATGTATTTTCTTTGTGTTTGGTTTTGTTTTATAATAATTATTGTATATATGTATGTTAATGTATGTATACAGTACATGTGTGTGTGTGTAAGTAGGTGTGTATATGTATATGTGTGTTTATGTATAATTTATATACTGTGTAGCTGTGAGGGGGATTAGCCAGGTGTGGGCTCTTCGTCCTTATAAGTAGGGTTGGATATGGGTAGGATCTGCCTTGTGTGACCTTTCGGCTTTCTGCAGACTCCCATATTTGTTGTTTCTTTTTCTATTTTTCTTATATATGTAATTTTTATGTGTATGTATGTAATGTATGTGTGTATACAGTATGCATGTATATGTGTATGTATATGTAATTATATGTATTTCTACAGGTATAGGTTGTCTTCATATTTACATAAGTTACGATAACAGTTTGAAAGGGATCTGCAAGTTCATTGAGGTGTATCAAATTGTATATATGATTAGATTGTATTGTTAGGCACATTTTAATGTATATATGTACATATATGTTGTATATAAATTAAGTATGTTCCTAAAAATATGGCAACAGGCAGGTAGGCTGGCAACACTTTTTGTATTTATATGCTAGTTAGCAACTCACAGATGATTTAGGACGGGTATTTAAGCCTCACTCTCCCCCTGTTTTCTTGTATTACCCTGAAGATGTCTTGAGAGAATAGACGAAAGCTTGGTGTTCCATTGTTTCAATTTTCCTAGCGAGTTTTACTACATAATTTGATCACACGTATTTGTGATTTTACCTCCATAATTTAATACAGGCGGACATAATCATGATCCGGTTCGTTGTGCACTGGGAGCTAAGGTGTCTTGAGATCGCCTCGTACCCATACACAACGAACGTATTATAGTCTGCATGGTTGGTATCTAATTGAATATACTTAGTGGGTATTTCAAGAATGTCAGGGGGTAAGGAAATGTGATTTGTATATTAGAAGACTGATTAACGAGACGTGTAACATGTGGAGGGAGGTGGTAGAAAGAGAGGGATCTCGTTGGGGGTGGAAGTTTCGCTCCCAGGAATTTTCGTTCCTGTGGTATTTCAATAATAATAATAAAATAATAATAATAATAAGGGGACAACCACTGGTAAGGCAATACATACTGCTCAAAGAGCCATTATTCTACTGTAACAACAGTATCGTCGTCTGGTGTTATTATAGTTTCCTCATTTGATTGCCACATGTGCTGTATATACGTGCTCATGAAAAAAAAAAATGTGACTGAATTATTAATTGACAGGTAAATAATAGCACTACAAAACTAGTGCAATCATATGAGGAGGCCATTCATGTTTTCTTACATCAATGGTTATTGAGATCATAGTTAGCTGAATACAATTATTACATACATGATGTGACTAATATATCGAACTACATAAATTATTATGCAATAATAGTACCACAAATATATTACAATCATGTGAGGGACACTTCACATTCTTCATTACATCAACGGTTATTGAGGTCATAGTTAGCTGAATACAAGAGTCACATACATAATGTGACTAATATTACCAACTACCGAAGTTATAATGGAATTATAGTAATACAAATATTTTACAAACATGAGTTACATGGTTCAAATTCTGATTACAATAATGGTTATTGAGGGGATAGTTAGCGCAATATGACCAGTGGAGAAGTTTGCATGCCGATAGTAATATAATATTTAGTAGGGTGTGTGGTTATGGGAGAGAGGGAGGGGGGTTTTGATTTGATTTGATTGTTTTATTGAGAAAAGTACAAATGTTACACAAGTATCATAGTTACATTATCTCAAAAGGGCGAAGGTGCATACGCAATCTTCACCCTATTTCTAGCTTAAACTATGTCATTACATATATAGTTAGATGAGTAATACATTGATATTGAAGATAATTTTTAACACTACCTAAGTTTAGTATATACAGTATTATAATAAAGACATACCGGTATCTAAAATACATGAGTCCCCGTTATAGACCTTGATCAGATTGTTTTTTGTTTTTAAACACGCATGCTGTCCCACAAGACCCCCAACTGAGCCCTACCGTGTTAATCCCTCCTTAAACATCCTAGAGGGACCCTAACCGTCGTGACCCAGTCACCAGACCCCAGCCAATGCCTTCTCTATACATAATTATGTATAGAGAAGGCATTGCCCCAGCACCCAAAACACACAGCCATACAGATTCAGATTCAGATTAAAATTATTTTATTTCCATAAAATAATATTCGGAGGGAAGGTGCAAGTGGTCCTCCGGGAGGGACAGTGCCGCATATCCGGAGGTACTTGTACATCAAGCCATTAGCCGAGAATATTGAGGACACTACAGCAGTATGGTTAGGGGTTTTGTAGGAGGTAGAGGAATGGGTGGGAGAGGAGGAGGAGTAGGGGGGGGGGGGGGGAGGAGGAGGTAAGATACTCCAGGGAGGAGGAAAGTGTGAGAGGGGAGGTGTGTGTGTGTGTATGTGTTGGGGAGGGGTGGGACATACTACATATAAATAAGTTGTTTAAGGCCAGCCATAGTACTGAAGATAAATATGGTAGTTAAAAAAAAAAAAAAAAAAAAAAAAAAAAAAATCTTAAAAGGGAAAGTTTGAATTTCAACGCAAGTCTACAGATATCAGCAGTATCGCTTCATCGTACCTGACACAAAATATCAATAAGTAAGGAAGGAAACTGTATACGTGCAAAGATCAAGATTCAATTAAGTTTAGTAGCAAAACAATATTCAGAAGGAAGATACTAGTAGTCCTCCGGGATGGATATGCCGCGCATATCCGAAGGTACTTAATTGTAGATCAAACCATTAGCAAAGAATATTGAGGACAATTATGTTGCTTACATATGCAAGGGTCATGTATATTGGCTTGCAAAAGGATATGAATTGGCACTTAACAGATTATTTAAATAAAAGCTGTGTTAGAGGCTCAGAGGGATATGTATATACTGTACATTGTCAATCTATTAAATGAGAATAGCAGTGATAAGTAAAGAAATACTGACTGGTATTATAAGTGTGACATGATCAATGAAAATATGAAATCGTGTAGAGGGCGTTACAAAGGGTTTAAGTGTGACCTTGTAAGAAAGAAGAGATGTGTGGAGGGCAAGGGGTGGATACTTATAAGGTTCATGTTTCATGTTTACAGTACATATTATTGTGGGGGGGCAAAGTTCTTGTGTTTTTTTAGTATGTTATTGATTACGTTATTCTTTAGCATGTATATTGCTTGGTCCTCAATTGTGGTTAACTGATTATTCCTGTATTCCCTAATCATTGGGCATTCCAAGATATAATGCTCGAGAGAGTGTTTGTTGGGAGCTCTGCAAACCCTACATTGCCTGTGCTCTTCTTCTACCTGCCAATTCAGCTGCCATGGATAACAATAGCCAAGCCTTATTCTTGCATGTACTGAGTCTACCCACCTACTCGTTGTACGTTTACCATAGGTGTATTTGGTCGTAAATGCTACTTTATTGTAGTAGTTTATAGATCGGCTGGTATTATGATGTCTAGCTCTGTCTTCATCCACTCTTTCTTCTTGTGTCTTTTTAATTATAGTTCTCATTTGTTTCAATGACAGTTCAAGAATATGATCAGGTTCTTCTTTCTCTGAGGCCTCCTTGGCAAGCTTATCTGCCCTTTCATTGCCGGGGATGCCTACATGTGAAGGAATCCAGGCAAATTTGACCCCTAGCCCCTTCTCCCCTACACATTTTATCCCCCGTCTGATATCTTGTACAAGGAAAGGATAGGTGGGTTGGGGGCTAGAGATAGCTTCCAAGGCCGCCCTGCTGTCAGATAGGATAAGAATATTCTTTCCCCTTCGAAAGATACTCCCAATTCCCATCGCTATTGCCACCAGCTCAGTTTGAGTGGAGGAGGCCCAGTCCTGTAGCCTGGATAGTTCATCGTCTTCCTGAGCAAAGTTGCCACCACTCATAATAGTGATGACAGCTCCTGCCCTCCCAGTTACGGTGTTAAGTGAGCCGTCACAGTATACCTGAGCAGTGTTCTCATCTGTCATATCTTCTATTAGTGACATAAAGTTTGTCTTCAGAGCGTAGGACGGGATCTCAGACTTTTTTTTGTCGAGTTGAGTCACTATAATCTCATATGTAGATATGTAGTGTAGGGCATAAAGGTGTAGAAGAACAAATAGGGATGTAGGGAAGATGGGATATGCCTCGTATGGGCCAATAGGCCTTCTGCAGATTTCCATTTATCTTATGCTCTTATTTTCTTATGAAATATTAAATAATCGCCAAACGAATCAGATGTAAAAGTTTTAAGTTCTCCAAATTAATGGAGTAAGACAGGGAAGGTCCAAGAAGTCCAGCCTTTCACCAATGTTTACTTTATGTATCTTCTATGTGAGTGAGGGAGACAAAAGGCAGAACTGCCTGTGACGAGTGCCTCCCCAGAGTTAAAAGAGTGACAGGGCCAAAATCAAGGGACGTTCGAGCCAAAATGCCTGGACATACGGAGTTTGAAGCAATTTATGTCAAATGAAGAGGGAATGACTGATTCTGGGAGAGAGTTCCAGAGCTCAGCTGTTTAATATAAGAAATATTGAGAATAATTTTCACTTTTGGGTTGGAGATGTGCACAGAGTAGGGGTGGGATTGTGTTGCAAGACGGATACTACGTGCTCTACGAAGAGAGAGTAGTATACACTCAGAGAGCTCTAAGAAACACTGCTTACTGTAATAGCGGTAGAATAATGAGAAAGATGCAACATTGTGGCGAAGAGCGAGAGACTGCAGATAATTGGTGAGTGGACGTGAGTTAATGAGACGGAAGGCTTTCTTTTATACTTTGTCTAGAAGTGCTGTGTGAGAGGAACCTCCCCACGCATAATGCGGTTAACTAGGATCGTAATAAAAAAAAAAAATTATAGTAGCAATCCTATCTTTGTAATTACGGTAGATCCCACACACACACACACACACACACACACACACACACACACACACACACACACACACACACACATATATATATATATATATATATATATATATATATATATATATATATACCTGCATACACAATATCAAGGGTATAAATCGGGCATGGAAGAGGTACATGCATTCATTGGGTATAATGAGCGTGATTTACTTTTGTATTCATTTATAAGATGGATTTATTACCATCAACATAACCTTAAATGGGTAGGTGTATTATGGACACTTTAGACACCCTTTTCGTACCCATAATATTCCATAGTGTTCATAGGGATAAATTATTGTTGTCCGCGACTGTGCTCTCCCATTATCGCTACCACTTTCCCCATTATCTCTACCACATTCATAAAGCTAAAGTTTCTTTTATATAAAAAGTTCCCCGCGCGTACTTTTATACAAGTTATCCCCTTAACCCCTTCTGTACCGGTGACGTCTTTTGTACTTTATTTCAGCTGCATTTAGACGATTTTATGAAGCTTAGGATGGATGGATGGTAGCTAAAGGGATGAATAGCATGAGTCTGTAGCCTTCAAATTACTAAAACGTCCTTCCTAAGCTGAATAAGATCGTCTAAATATAGCTAGAATAAAGCGAAACACGTCGAAGGTATAGAAGGGGTTAATTTAAAATGTAAAACTTGCAAACAAAGGCAAACCAAAACTGGGACAAAGACAATATAAAGTCAAAACAACACATCAAAATCGCTATGTGGAAACAACGCTCACCAAAATATAATTTATTAAATGAAAGAACACAATCCACCACATAGAACATAAGAACATAAGAATATGGGAGTCTGCAGAAAGCCGATTGGCCTAAGCAAGGCAGATCCCTGTCCCACACAACCCCAATTACAAAGCCCAATTATAGGCTCAACACTCTAATACCCTGAGGATCATCTTACCAAAACGGTTAGAGATTAACGCAGGATTACGGGGGTCTGCAGAGCGCTGATTGGCCCAACCCGGCTGATCCCTCTTCACACCCAACCCTTCTCGTCCATATGCTTATCCAATTTTATCTTAAAGCTCCCTATCGTTTTTAATCCCACTATAGCACTTGGTAGTCCATTCCACCCATCTACAACTCTGTTACCAAACCAATATTTGCCTATATCTTTTCTGAAACGAAATTTATCTAATTTGAAACCATTGGTACGAGTTCTTTCGCTATCACTGAGCTTTAGTACATTTGTCATGTCCCCTTTGTTAATCCCACTAACCCACTTGAACACCTCTATCATATCCCCTCTAACTCTGCGTCTCTCTAACGAATGTAAGCCTAATTTCTTCAACCTTTCTTTATACGGAAGATTTCTAATATTATGGATCATTTTTGTCATTCTACGTTGTACTCTCTCCAATGAATCTATGTCCATTTTGTAATAAGGACACCAAAATTGAACAGCATAATCCATATGGGGTCTCACTAATGACAAGTAAAGTTTTAAGATAACATCAGCAGTTCTGTTACTCACACTCCTTGAGATGAACCCGAGAATCCTGTTTGCCTTGTTTCGAACGCTTATACACTGTTGTCTAGGCTTCAAATCATTGCTAACAAACACACCTAGATCTTTCTCACAATTCGAGTTTTCTAATTCCACATTAGCTAGTTTATATTTAACATTTGTATGCATCTTCCCTATCTTTAATACCTTGCATTTGTCAATGTTAAACTTCATCTGCCAATTTACTGACCATTCGTGTAAGGTATCTAGATCCCTTTGGAGGCACTCTATATCTCTATCTGAATCAATTGTTCTCCCCATTTTGGTATCGTCTGCAAATTTACTTATCCTACTAGTTATACCTAAATCAAGGTCATTTATGTATATAACAAACAACAGAGGACCTAATACAGATCCCTGGGGGACACCACTTTTGACTGCTCCCCATTCTGACTTCGTA
>JBAKBP010017365.1:0-49118 GCA_037953745.1 Lithodes maja
ATATAGTTCTTACCATAGTATGTCATCAGGAGGTATATAGTTCTTACCATAGTATGTCATGAGGCGGTATATAGTTCTTACCATAGTATGTCATGAGGCGGTATATAGTTCTTACCATAGTATGTCATGAGGCGGTATATACTGTAGTTCTTACCATAGTATGTCATGAGGCGGTATATAGTTCTTACCATAGTATGTCATGAGGCGGTATATAGTTCTTACCATAGTATGTCATGAGGCGGTATATAGTTCTTACCATAGTATGTCATCAGGCGGTATATAGTTCTTACCATAGTATGTCATGAGGCGGTATATAGTTCTTACCATAGTATGTCATCAGGCGGTATATAGTTCTTACCATAGTATGTCATCAGGCGGTATATAGTTCTTACCATAGTATGTCATGAGGCGATATATAGTTCTTACCATAGTATGTCATCAGGCGGTATATAGTTCTTACCATAGTATGTCATGAGGCGGTATATAGTTCTTACCATAGTATGTCATCAGGCGGTATATAGTTCTTACCATAGTATGTCATGAGGCGGTATATAGTTCTTACCATAGTATGTCATGAGGCGGTATATAGTTCTTACCATAGTATGTCATGAGGCGGTATATAGTTCTTACCATAGTATGTCATGAGGCGGTATATAGTTCTTACCATTGTATGTCATCAGGCGGTATATAGTTCTTACCATAGTTTGTCATCAGGCGGTATATAGTTCTTACCATAGTATGGCATGAGGCGGTATATAGTTCTTGCCATAGTATGTCATGAGGCGGTATATAGTTCTTACCATATTATGTCATGAGGCGGTATATAGTTCTTACCATAGTATGTCATCAGGCGGTATATAGTTCTTACCATAGTATGTCATCAGGCGGTATATAGTTCTTACCATAGTATGTCATCAGGCGGTATATAGTTCTTACCATAGTATGTCATCAGGCGGTATATAGTTCTTACCATAGTATGTCATCAGGTGGTATATAGTTCTTACCATAGTATGTCATCAGGCGGTATATAGTTCTTACCATAGTATGTCATCAGGCGGTATATATTTCTTTTTTCTTTTTTTTTAAGAGACAATGAACGGAGGAAGGAAAAACACAGATAAAACAAAAAGGTCCATGTGCCTAAAGGCATCCTCCATTCATAAAATGTTTGTAACAACTGGATTTAAACATTTGTAGATTGTAAGTTTGTGGAAAGCAATTCGAGGGAAGTGAATTCCAAAGAGTAGTAGCTCTGGGGATAAATGAAATCTGATAAGCAGAAGTTCTGCATTGTGGAGGAGAAAGTGTAAATTCATGGGCGCTCTCAGCTGCCCTAGTTCTACGGGGAAAGATGTGGAGAGGCGGCACAATTGAAGCAAGTTCCTCGGAACAATTGCTGTGAAAATATCTGTAGAATAATGCAAGGGATGCAACGTTTCTTCGTATGGATAATGTAGGAAGGTCCTGTGTGATTGCAGGGTTATTGATTAATCTAATAGCTTTATTTTGAATTTTGTCCAACTGCCTCAATGCAACCACTCCACTTCCACCCCACAGAGGTGAACAGTAATCCATCTGAGAACGCACATGACTTTTATATATCACGGCCAACTGCTCGTCAGTGAAGAATTCTCGAACTCTGTACAGGAGTCCCAGTTTTTTAGAGGCATTCTTAGCAATGCTTCTAACATAATGTGTCCAGCTCAAGTTAGTAGTTAATGTTACACCGAGAATGTCAATACTAGGGGAAGTTGGAATATTTACATCATTAAAAAATATATGGGAGTCAGTGAGATTCTGTTGGTTAGAAAATTGAATGTACTTGGTTTTCTGTGCATTAAAGGAAACTAGATTCTTTTGTCCCCATCCATTAATTCTAGAAAGGTCCTGGTTCAGAGAAATTGCAGTGTTTATTTTTGAATTTATAAGATCGGGTTGGGTGAAAGAATTGGTAAATGTGAAGGAACTGTGGAGTGTTGAGTCATCTGCGTAGGAATGTATTGGATTATGAGTGGTAGATATGAGATCATTGATATGAATGAGGAACAGAATTGGGGCCAAAACTGATCCCTGGGGAGCACCAGCATTTATTGAGTGAAATTGAGAATAAAGGCCATCTACCATTACACATATTTTTCTGTTATGAAGATAAGAAGAAATTAGTGGAACTAATGATGCAAGGCCCTAGTGTGACATCTTCGACAATAAGGATTGATGCCAGACTCTATCAAATGCCTTTGATATATCCAGTGCTATTGTATGTGTTTCACCATGTTGGTCTGTAGCTTGGTTGATTTGATGCGTAAGAAGGCAAAGCATGTCTGCAGTTGATCGACATCGTCTAAAACCATATTGCCTATCACTGATTAATTTATTATTCTCAAGATGCTTAATTATGTGATTATTTAATATAATTTCAAAGACTTTACCAAGAGTGGAAGTTATAGCTATTGGTCTGTAGTTTGATGGATCTGAAGAGGCACCTTTTTTAGGAACTGGATGGATGTTTGCTTCTTTCCAGGGTACTGGGAAGCATGAGGTATGAGTACACAGACGGAAAAATTTTGCCAATACAGGAGCGAGCACCAAGGAGCAATTCTTAAGTACTATTGGAGGAATTTCATCTGGACCAGGAGCCTTATCTACCGAGAGATTCTGCAAAATAGTTTTGACATGTCTGGTGTGGATCTTAAGTGAGGGAATTTCAGGCGAATTAAAATTAAGTACAGGGACATCTTGATTTATTTCATCTAAGGTTGAGTTGGTGGAGAAAATATCCGCAAGAAGGTTAGCTTTACCTCGTGGGTCACTTACAAGATTGCCAGTCGGAGATTTTAATGGTGGAATGGATGAAGCAGTAGTGAAGTTGGATTTAAATGAGTTAAGAGTAGACCAAAATATTTTGTTATCATTTGGATTATTTAGAAGTTTATTTGCCTGCTTGTGGAAAAAGTTTGATTTAGTTAGGTTTAATACAGTTTTGGCATGATTTCTGATGTTTCTAAAGTAATTAAAGGCTTCATGTGTTTTTGATCTTGTGTATGCATTGTAGGCTATTGCTTTTTGTTCAGTTACTCTAGCACAATTATGGTCAAACCATTTAGGTGAATTAGATCTTTTACTGTACTTTAAATGAGGAATAAAAGTTTCCATTCCAATTTTTACAAAATCTTGTATGTGGCTCAAGGTGGAGTGTGCATCATTAGAAAAGAAAGAGGTCCAGGGAATATCAATAAAGAAACCTTGAAGACCCTCCCAGTCTGCCCTATCGTAATGCCATTTAGTCACCAAAACAGGTTCAGAGTGGGAAGGTGTGGTAGGTGATAGACAGGTGGCCTGTATCAGACAGTGATCAGAAGATCCAAGCGGGGACCTCACTGTAACATCATAATTTTGTGAATTGGTTGTTAAAAATAAGTCCAGTAGGTGGGAATTATGATTAGGATTATCTGGTACACGGGAGGGTTGGTTGACTAGTTGAGTGAGATTAAATGAGTCTGCAAATAGCTCACATTCAAGACCAGCATCATCAGTCCTGGCTGAATGAGTGAGCCATCCAACATTATGGACATTAAAATTACCCATATAGTTCTTACCATAGTATGTCATCAGGCGGTATATAGTTCTTACCATAGTATGTCATCAGGCGGTATATAGTTCTTACCATAGTATGTCATGAGGCGGTATATAGTTCTTACCATAGTATGTCATCAGGCGGTATATAGTTCTTACCATAATATGTCATGAGGCGGTATATAGTTCTTACCATAGTATGTCATCAGGCGGTATATAGTTCTTACCATAGTATGTCATGAGGTGGTATATAGTTCTTACCATAGTATGTCATGAGGCGGTATATAGTTCTTACCATAGTATGTCATCAGGAGGTATATAGTTCTTACCATAGTATGTCATCAGGCGGTATATTCTTACCATAGTATGTCATGAGGTGGTATATAGTTCTTACCATAGTATGTCATGAGGCGGTATATAGTTCTTACCATAGTATGTCATCAGGCGGTATATAGTTCTTACCATAGTATGTCATGAGGCGGTATATAGTTCTTACCATAGTATGTCATCAGGCGGTATATAGTTCTTACCATAGTATGTCATCAGGCGGTATATAGTTCTTACCATAGTATGTCATCAGGCGGTATATAGTTCTTACCATAGTATGTCATGAGGCGGTATATAGTTCTTACCATAGTATGTTATCAGGCGGTATATAGTTCTTACCATAGTATGTCATGAGGCGGTATATAGTTCTTACCATAGTATGTCATCAGGCGGTATATAGTTCTTACCATAGTATGCCATGTGGTGGTATATAGTTCTTACCATAGTATGTCATGAGGCGGTATATAGTTCTTACCATAGTATGTCATCAGGAGGTATATAGTTCTTACCATAGTATGTCATCAGGCGGTATATAGTTCTTACCATAGTATGTCATGAGGTGGTATATAGTTCTTACCATAGTATGTCATGAGGCGGTATATAGTTCTTACCATAGTATGTCATCAGGCGGTATATAGTTCTTACCATAGTATGTCATGAGGCGGTATATAGTTCTTACTATAGTATGTCATCAGGCGGTATATAGTTCTTACCATAGTATGTCATCAGGCGGTATATAGTTCTTACCATAGTATGTCATGAGGCGGTATATAGTTCTTACCATAGTATGTCATCAGGCGGTATATAGTTCTTACAATAGTATGTTATCAGGCGGTATATAGTTCTTACCATAGTATGTCATCAGGCGGTATATAGTTCTTACCATAGTATGTCATGAGGCGGTATATAGTTCTTACCATAGTATGTCATCAGGCGGTATATAGTTCTTACCATAGTATGTCATGAGGTGGTATATAGTTCTTACCATAGTATGTCATGAGGCGGTATATAGTTCTTACCATAGTATGTCATCAGGCGGTATATAGTTCTTACCATAGTATGTCATGAGGCGGTATATAGATCTTACCATAGTATGTCATCAGGCGGTATATAGTTCTTACCATAGTATGTCATCAGGCGGTATATAGTTCTTACCATAGTATGTAATCAGGCGGTATATAGTTCTTACCATAGTATGTCATCAGGCGGTATATAGTTCTTACCATAGTATGTCATCAGGCGGTATATAGTTCTTACCATAGTATGTCATCAGGCGGTATATAGTTCTTACCATAGTATGTCATGAGGCGATATATAGTTCTTACCATAGTATGTCATCAGGCGGTATATAGTTTTTACCATAGTATGTCATCAGGCGGTATATAGTTCTTACCATAGTATGTCATGAGGCGGTATATAGTTCTTACCATAGTATGTCATCAGGCGGTATATAGTTCTTACCATAGTATGTCATCAGGCGGTATATAGTTCTTACCATAGTATGTCATCAGGCGGTATATAGTTCTTACCATAGTATGTCATCAGGCGATATATAGTTCTTACCATAGTATGTCATCAGGCGGTATATAGTTCTTACCATAGTATGTCATCAGGCGGTATATAGTTCTTACCATAGTATGTCATCAGGCGGTATATAGTTCTTACCATTGTATGTCATCAGGCGGTATATAGTTCTTACCATAGTATGTCATGAGGCTGTATATAGTTCTTACCATAGTATGTCATCAGGCGGTATATAGTTCTTACCATAGTATGTCATCAGGCGGTATATAGTTCTTACCATAGTATGTCATGAGGCGGTATATAGTTCTTACCATAGTATGTCATCAGGCGGTATATAGTTCTTACCATAGTATGTCATCAGGCGGTATATAGTTCTTACCATAGTATGTCATGAGGCGGTATATAGTTCTTACCATAGTATGTCATCTATCTATCTATCTATCTATTGCCTGACGCCGTGATCACCGAAGGGGTGGCCACGAACGAACCGCCCCCATGCACCTCTGTCCCCAGTCAGTCGACGCCCCTCCCCCCAACCAGCACCGCCTTCATTCATGTAGTTCCTCACTCCATCCTTCCACCTCATATTCGGTCTACCTCTCCCCCTCTGTCCCTCCACCTCGCTCTCGTACACCCTCTTAGTCATTCTCTCGCTTTCCATACGTTCCATATGGCCGAACCATCTCAAGTTGTTCCTTTTCACACTTTCCAGCACATCTACCTCCACACCACACCTCCTTCTTACTTCCTCATTAGTCTGTCTATCCCTCCATGTAATTCCGCACGCACTCCTTATGTAATTCATTTCCACTGCTCTCACTCTTGGTCTGAGTCTCTCAATCAACGTCCATGCTTCGCTTCCGTAAGTCAGTGTCGGGATTACCACACTGTCATGCAAGGACTTCTTCACTTCCATACTGACCACCCTATTTCTTGTTACTGCTTTTAGCGTTCCTACAACCCTCTTCCCCTGTTGTACCCTCTCCCGCACCTCTTCATCCATAGTCCCATCTTTACTCAACACACTGCCCAGATACTTAAAAGAGTTGACGATCTCCATAGCCTGACCGTTCAGCTTCACCTCACACTCTGTGACTTCACCCCTTTCGAAGACCATAACCTTGCTCTTCCCCGTATTTACCTTCAAATTCCGTTTTTCGCACACTGTTCCAAACTCATTTACCAGACCCTGCAACTCCCATTCATTATCACTCATCAGAACTGTATCATCCGCAAACAGCAGTATAGGTAGCTTCCACTTAATTCCCTCCCTTTTCAGCGTTACACCAACATCCACTGCTCTTGATAGTATTTCTTTCATAACTCCATCCATATATACAGTAAACAACCACGGGGACATCACACACCCCTGTTTCAAACCAACATTCAGGTCAAAGAACTCGCTCTGCTAGTATGTCATCAGGCGGTATATAGTTCTTACCATAGTATGTCATCAGGCGGTATATAGTTCTTACCATAGTATGTCATCAGGCGGTATATAGTTCTTACCATAGTATGTCATCAGGCGGTATATAGTTCTTACCATAGTATGTCATCAGGCGGTATATAGTTCTTACCATAGTATGTCATCAGGCGGTATATAGTTCTTACCATAGTATGTCATCAGGCGGTATAAAGTTCTTACCATTGTATGTCATCAGGCGATATATAGTTCTTACCATAGTATGTCATGAGGCGGTATATAGTTCTTACCATAGTATGTCATCAGGCGGTATATAGTTCTTACCATAGTATGTCATCAGGCGGTATATAGTTCTTACCATAGTATGTCATGAGGCGGTATATAGTTCTTACCATAGTATGTCATCAGGCGGTATATAGTTCTTACCATAGTATTTCATCAGGTGGTATATAGTTCTTACCATAGTATGTCATCAGGCGGTATATAGTTCTTACCATAGTATGTCATCAGGCGGTATATAGTTCTTACCATAGTATGTCATCAGGCGGTAAATAGTTCTTACCATAGTATGTCATGAGGCGGTATATAGT
Source organism: Lithodes maja (assembly GCA_037953745.1). Lineage (NCBI taxonomy): Eukaryota > Metazoa > Arthropoda > Malacostraca > Decapoda > Lithodidae > Lithodes > Lithodes maja. The sequence goes on from JBAKBP010017365.1 coordinate 7,438, forward strand.
TCTTACCATAGTATGTCATCAGGCGGTATATAGTTCTTACCATAGTATGTCATGAGGCGGTATATAGTTCTTACCATAGTATGTCATGAGGCGGTATATAGTTCTTACCATAGTATGTCATCAGGCGGTATATAGTTCTTACCATAGTATGTCATGAGGCGGTATATAGTTCTTACCATAGTATGTCATGAGGCGGTATATAGTTCTTACCATAGTATGTCATCAGGCGGTATATAGTTCTTACCATAGTATGTCATCAGGCGGTATATAGTTCTTACCATGGTATGTCATGAGGCGGTATATAGTTCTTACCATAGTATGTCATGAGGCGGTATATAGTTCTTACCATAGTATGTCATCAGGCGGTATATAGTTCTTACCATCGTATGTCATGAGGCGGTATATAGTTCTTACCATAGTATGTCATCAGGCGGTATATAGTTCTTACCATAGTATGTTATAAGGCGGTATATAGTTCTTACCATAGTATGTCATCAGGCGGTATATAGTTCTTACCATAGTATGTCATGAGGCGGTATATAGTTCTTACCATAGTATGTCATCAGGCGGTATATAGTTCTTACCATAGTATGTCATGAGGTGGTATATAGTTCTTACCATAGTATGTCATGAGGCGGTATATAGTTCTTACCATAGTATGTCATCAGGCGGTATATAGTTCTTACCATAGTATGTCATGAGGCGGTATATAGTTCTTACCATAGTATGTCATCAGGCGGTATATAGTTCTTACCATAGTAATGTCATCAGGCGGTATATAGTTCTTACCATAGTATGTAATCAGGCGGTATATAGTTCTTACCATAGTATGTCATCAGGCGGTATATAGTTCTTACCATAGTATGTCATCAGGCGGTATATAGTTCTTACCATAGTATGTCATGAGGCGGTATATAGTTCTTACCATAGTATGTCATCAGGCGGTATATAGTTCTTACTATAGTATGTCATCAGGCGGTATATAGTTCTTACCATAGTATGTCATGAGGCAGTATATAGTTCTTACCATAGTATGTCATCAGGCGGTATATAGTTCTTACCATAGTATGTCATCAGGCGGTATATAGTTCTTACCATAGTATGTCATCAGGCGGTATATAGTTTTTACCATAGTATGTCATCAGGCGGTATATAGTTCTTACCATAGTATGTCATCAGGCGGTATATAGTTCTTACCATAGTATGTCATCAGGCGGTATATAGTTCTTACCATAGTATGTCATCAGGCGGTATATAGTTCTTACCATAGTATGTCATCAGGCGGTATATAGTTCTTACCATAGTATGTCATGAGGCGGTATATAGTTCTTACCATAATATGTCATCAGGCGGTTTATAGTTCTTACCATAGTATGTCATCAGGCTGTATATAGTTCTTACCATAGTATGTCATGAGGCGGTATATAGTTCTTACCAGAGTATGTCATCAGGCGGTATATAGTTCTTACCATAGTATGTCATCAGGTGGTATAAAATTCTTACCATAGTATGTCATCAGGCGGTATATAGTTCTTACCATAGTATGTCATCAGGCGGTATATAGTTCTTACCATAGTATGTCATCAGGCGGTATATAGTTCTTACCATAGTATGTCATGAGGCGGTATATTGTTCTTACCATAGTATGTCATCAGGCGGTATATAGTTCTTACCATAGTATGTCATGAGGCGGTATATAGTTCTTACCATAGTATGTCATCAGGCGGTACATAGTTCTTACCATAGTATGTCATCATGCAGTATATAGTTCTTACCATAGTATGTCATCAGGCGGTATATAGTTCTTACCATAGTATGTCATCAGGCGGTATATACTGTAGTTCTTACCATAGTATGTCATGAGGCGGTATATAATTCTTACCATAGTATGTCATGAGGCGGTATATAGTTCTTACCATAGTATGTCATCAGGCGGTATATAGTTCTTACCATAGTATGTCATCAGGCGGTATATAGTTCTTACCATAGTATGTCATGAGGCGGTATATAGTTCTTACCATAGTATGTCATCAGGCGGTATATAGTTCTTACCATAGTATGTCATCAGGCGGTATATAGTTCTTACCATAGTATGTCATCAGGCGGTATATAGTTCTTACCATAGTATGTCATGAGGCGGTATATATTTCTTACCATAGTATGTCATCAGGCGGTATATAGTTCTTACCATAGTATGTCATGAGGCGGTATATAGTTCTTACCATAGTATGTCATGAGGCGGTATATATTTCTTACCATAGTATGTCATGAGGCGGTATATAGTTCTTACCATAGTATGTCATGAGGCAGTATATAGTTCTTACAATAGTATGTCATCAGGTGGTATATAGTTCTTACCATAGTATGTCATGAGGTGGTATATAGTTCTTACCATAGTATGTCATCAGGCGGCATATAGTTCTTACCATAGTATGTCATCAGGCGGTATATAGTTCTTACCATAGTATGTCATCCGGCGGTATATAGTTCTTACCATAGTATGTCATCAGGCGGTATATAGTTCTTACCATAGTATGTCATCAGGTGGTATATAGTTCTTACCATAGTATGTCATGAGGCGGTATATAGTTCTTACCATAGTATGTCATGAGGCGGTATATAGTTCTTACCATAGTATGTCATCAGGCGGTATATAGTTCTTACCATAGTATGTCACGAGGCGGTATATAGTTCTTACCATAGTATGTCATCAGGCGGTATATATTTCTTACCATAGTATGTCATCAGGCGGTATATAGTTCTTACCATAGTATGTCATGAGGCGGTATATAGTTCTTACCATTGTATGTCATGAGGCGGTATATAGTTCTTATCATAGTATGTCATCAGGCGGTATATAGTTCTTACCATAGTATGTCATCAGGCGGTATATAGTTCTTACCATATTATGTCATCAGGCGGTATATAGTTCTTGCCATAGTATGTCATGAGGCGGTATATAGTTCTTACCATAGTATGTCATGAGGTGGCATATAGTTCTTACCATAGTATGTCATCAGGCGGTATATAGTTCTTACCATAGTATATCATCAGGCGGTATATAGTTCTTACCATAGTATGTCATCAGGCGGTATATAGTTCTTACCATAGTATGTCATGAGGCGGTATATAGTTCTTACCATAGTATGTCATGAGGCGGTATATAGTTCTTACCATAGTATGTCATGAGGTGGTATATAGTTCATACCATAGTATGTCATCAGGCGGTATATAGTTCTTACCATAAGTATGTCATGAGGCGATATATAGTTCTTACCATAGTATGTCATCAGGCGGTATATAGTTCTTACCATAGTATGTCATGAGGCGGTATATAGTTCTTACCATAGTATGTCATCAGGCGGTACATAGTTCTAACCCTAGTATGTCATGAGGTGGTATATAGTTCTTACCATAGTATGTCATCAGGCGGTATTTAATTCTTACCATAGTATGTCATGAGGCGGTATATAATTCTTACCATAGTATATCATGAGGCGGAATATAGTTCTTACCATAGTATGTCATCAGGCGGTATATAGTTCTTACCATAGTATGTCATCAGGCGGTATATAGTTCTTACCATAGTATGTCATCAGGCGGTATATAGTTCTTACCATAGTATGTCATCAGGCGGTATATAGTTCTTACCATAGTATGTCATCAGGCGGTATATAATTCTTACCATAGTATGTCATCAGGCGGTATATAGTTCTTACCATAGTATGTCATCAGGCGGTATATAGTTCTTACCATAGTATGTCATCAGGCGGTATATAGTTCTTACCATAGTATGTCATCAGGCGGTATATAGTTCTTACCATAGTTTGTCATGAGGCGGTATATAGTTCTTACCATAGTATGTCATGAGGTGGTATATAGTTCTTTCCATAGTATGTCATCAGGCGGTATATAGTTCTTACCATAGTATGTCATGAGGCGGTATATAGTTCTTACCATAGTATGTCATCAGCGGTATATAGTTCTTACCATAGTATGTCATCAGGTGGTATATAGTTCTTACCATAGTATGTCATGAGGCGGTATATAGTTCTGACCATAGTATGTCATCAGGCGGTATATAGTTCTTACCATAGTATGTTATGAGGCGGTATATAGTTCTTAACATAGTATTTCATGAGGCGGTATTTAGTTCTTACCATAGTATGTCATCAGGCGGTATATAGTTCTTACCATAGTATGTCATCAGGCGGTATATAGTTCTTACCATAGTATGTCATGAGGTGGTATATAGTTCTTACCATAGTATGTCATCAGGCAGTATATAGTTCTTACCATAGTATGTCATGAGGCGGTATATAGTTCTCACCATAGTATGTCATCAGGCGGTGTATAGTTCTTACCATAGTATGTCATGAGGCGGTATATAGTTCTTACCATAGTATGTCATGAGGCGGTATACAGTATAGTTCTTACCATAGAATGTCATGAGGTGGTATATAGTTCTTACCATATTATGTCATCAGGTGGTATATAGTTCTTACCATAGTATGTCATGAGGCGGTATATAGTTCTGACCATAGTATGTCATCAGGTGGTATATAGTTCTTACCATAGTATGTCATGAGGTGGTATATAGTTCTTACCATAGTATGTCATCAGGCGGCATATAGTTCTTACCATAGTATGTCATCAGGCGGTATATAGTTCTTACCATAGTATGTCATCCGGCGGTATATAGTTCTTACCATAGTATGTCATCAGGCAGTATATAGTTCTTACCATAGTATGTCATCAGGTGGTATATAGTTCTTACCATAGTATGTCATGAGGCGGTATATAGTTCTTACCATAGTATGTCATGAGGCGGTATATAGTTCTTACCATAGTATGTCATCAGGCGGTATATAGTTCTTACCATAGTATGTCACGAGGCGGTATATAGTTCTTACCATAGTATGTCATCAGGCGGTATATATTTCTTACCATAGTATGTCATCAGGCGGTATATAGTTCTTACCATAGTATGTCATGAGGCGGTATATAGTTCTTACCATTGTATGTCATGAGGCGGTATATAGTTCTTACCATAGTATGTCATCAGGCGGTATATAGTTCTTACCATAGTATGTCATCAGGCGGTATATAGTTCTTGCCATAGTATGTCATGAGGCGGTATATAGTTCTTACCATAGTATGTCATGAGGTGGCATATAGTTCTTACCATAGTATGTCATCAGGCGGTATATAGTTCTTACCATAGTATGTCATCAGGCGGTATATAGTTCTTACCATAGTATGTCATCAGGCGGTATATAGTTCTTACCATAGTATGTCATGAGGCGGTATATAGTTCTTACCATAGTATGTCATGAGGCGGTATATAGTTCTTACCATAGTATGTCATGAGGTGGTATATAGTTCATACCATAGTATGTCATCAGGCAGTATATAGTTCTTACCATAAGTATGTCATGAGGCGATATATAGTTCTTACCATAGTATGTCATCAGGCGGTATATAGTTCTTACCATAGTATGTCATGAGGCGGTTTATAGTTCTTACCATAGTATGTCATCAGGCGGTATATAGTTCTTACCATAGTATGTCATCAGGCGGTATATAGTTCTTACCATAGTATGTCATCAGGCGGTATATAGTTCTTACCATAGTATGTCATCAGGAGGTATATAGTTCTTACCATAGTATGTCATCAGGTGGTATATAGTTCTTACCATAGTATGTCATGAGGCGGTATATAGTTCTTACCATAGTATGTCATGAGGCGGAATATAGTTTTTACCATAGTATGTCATCAGGCGGTATTTAGTTATTACCATAGAATGTCATCAGGCGGTATATAGTTCTTACCATAGTATGTCATGAGGCGGTATATAGTTCTTACCATAGTATGTCATCAGGCGGAATATAGTTCTTACCATAGTATGTCATGAGGCGGTATATAGTCCTTACCATAGTATGTCATCAGGCGGTATATAGTTCTTACCATAGTATGTCATGAGGCAGTATATAGTTCTTACCATAGTATGTCATAGGCGGTATATAGTTCTTACCATAGTATGTCATGAGGTGGTATATAGTTCTTACCATAGTATGTCATGAGGCAGTATATAGTTCTTACCATAGTAAGTCATCAGGCGGTATATAGTTCTTACCATAGTATGTCATCAGGCGGTATATAGTTCTTACCATATTATGTCATGAGGCAGTATATAATTCTTACCATAGTATGTTATCAGGCGGTATATAGTTCTTACCATAGTATGTCATGAGGCGGTATATAGTTCTTACCATAGTATGTCATCAGGCGGTACATAGTTCTAACCCTAGTATGTCATGAGGTGGTATATAGTTCTTACCATAGTATGTCATCAGGCGGTATTTAATTCTTACCATAGTATGTCATGAGGCGGTATATAATTCTTACCATAGTATATCATGAGGCGGTATATAGTTCTTACCATAGTATGTCATCAGGCGGTATATAGTTCTTACCATAGTATGTCATCAGGCGGTATATAGTTCTTACCATAGTATGTCATCAGGCGGTATATAGTTCTTACCATAGTATGTCATCAGGCGGTATATAGTTCTTACCATAGTATGTTATCAGGCGGTATATAATTCTTACCATAGTATGTCATCAGGCGGTATATAGTTCTTACCATAGTATGTCATCAGGCGGTATATAGTTCTTACCATAGTATGTCATCAGGCGGTATATAGTTCTTACCATAGTATGTCATCAGGCGGTATATAGTTCTTACCATAGTTTGTCATGAGGCGGTATATAGTTCTTACCATAGTATGTCATGAGGCGGTATATAGTTCTTTCCATAGTATGTCATCAGGCGGTATATAGTTCTTACCATAGTATGTCATGAGGCGGTATATAGTTCTTACCATAGTATGTCATCAGCGGTATATAGTTCTTACCATAGTATGTCATCAGGTGGTATATAGTTCTTACCATAGTATGTCATGAGGCGGTATATAGTTCTGACCATAGTATGTCATCAGGCGGTATATAGTTCTTACCATAGTATGTCATGAGGCGGTATATAGTTCTTACCATAGTATTTCATGAGGCGGTATTTAGTTCTTACCATAGTATGTCATCAGGAGGTATATAGTTCTTACCATAGTATGTCATCAGGCGGTATATAGTTCTTACCATAGTATGTCATGAGGTGGTATATAGTTCTTACCATAGTATGTCATCAGGCAGTATATAGTTCTTACCATAGTATGTCATGAGGCGGTATATAGTTCTCACCATAGTATGTCATCAGGCGGTATATAGTTCTTACCATAGTATGTCATGAGGCGGTATATAGTTCTTACCATAGTATGTCATCAGGCGGTATATAGTTCTTACCATAGTATGTCATGAGGCGGTATATAGTTCTTACCATAGAATGTCATGAGGTGGTATATAGTTCTTACCATATTATGTCATCAGGCGGTATATAGTTCTTACCATAGTATGTCATGAGGCGGTATATAGTTCTTACCATAGTATGTCATGAGGCGGTATATAGTTCCTACCATAGTATGTCATGAGGCGGTATATAGTTCTTTCCATAGTAAGTCATGAGGCGGTATATAGTTCTTACCATAGTATGTCATCAGGCGGTATATAGTTCTTACCATAGTATGTCATGAGGCGGTATATAGTTCTTACCATAGTGTGTCATCAGGCGGAATATAGTTCTTACCATAGTATGTCATGAGGCGGTATATAGTCCTTACCATAGTATGTCATCAGGCGGTATATAGTTCTTACCATAGTATGTCATGAGGCAGTATATAGTTCTTACCATAGTATGTCATAGGCGGTATATAGTTCTTACCATAGTATGTCATGAGGCGGTATATAGTTCTTACCATAGTATGTCATGAGGCAGTATATAGTTCTTACCATAGTAAGTCATCAGGCGGTATATAGTTCTTACCATAGTATGTCATCAGGCGGTATATAGTTCTTACCATATTATGTCATGAGGCAGTATATAATTCTTACCATAGTATGTTATCAGGCGGTATATAGTTCTTACCATAGTATGTCATGAGGCGGTATATAGTTCTTACCATAGTATGTCATCAGGCGGTACATAGTTCTAACCCTAGTATGTCATGAGGTGGTATATAGTTCTTACCATAGTATGTCATCAGGCGGTATTTAATTCTTACCATAGTATGTCATGAGGCGGTATATAATTCTTACCATAGTATATCATGAGGCGGTATATAGTTCTTACCATAGTATGTCATCAGGCGGTATATAGTTCTTACCATAGTATGTCATCAGGCGGTATATAGTTCTTACCATAGTATGTCATCAGGCGGTATATAGTTCTTACCATAGTATGTCATCAGGCGGTATATAGTTCTTACCATAGTATGTCATCAGGCGGTATATAGTTCTTACCATAGTTTGTCATGAGGCGGTATATAGTTCTTACCATAGTATGTCATGAGGCGGTATATAGTTCTTTCCATAGTATGTCATCAGGCGGTATATAGTTCTTACCATAGTATGTCATGAGGCGGTATATAGTTCTTACCATAGTATGTCATCAGCGGTATATAGTTCTTACCATAGTATGTCATCAGGTGGTATATAGTTCTTACCATAGTATGTCATGAGGCGGTATATAATTCTGACCATAGTATGTCATCAGGCGGTATATAGTTCTTACCATAGTATGTCATGAGGCGGTATATAGTTCTTACCATAGTATTTCATGAGGCGGTATTTAGTTCTTACCATAGTATGTCATCAGGCGGTATATAGTTCTTACCATAGTATGTCATCAGGCGGTATATAGTTCTTACCATAGTATGTCATGAGGTGGTATATAGTTCTTACCATAGTATGTCATCAGGCAGTATATAGTTCTTACCATAGTATGTCATGAGGCGGTATATAGTTCTCACCATAGTATGTCATCAGGCGGTATATAGTTCTTACCATATTATGTCATCAGGCGGTATATAGTTCTTACCATAGTATGTCATGAGGCGGTATATAGTTCTTACCATAGTATGTCATGAGGCGGTATATAGTTCCTACCATAGTATGTCATGAGGCGGTATATAGTTCTTTCCATAGTAAGTCATGAGGCGGTATATAGTTCTTACCATAGTATGTCATCAGGCGGTATATAGTTCTTACCATAGTATGTCATGAGGCGGTATATAGTTCTTACCATAGTATGTCATCAGGAGGTATATAGTTCTTACCATAGTATGTCATGAGGCGGTATATAGTTCTTACCATAGTATGTCATGAGGCGGTATATAGTTCTTACCATAGTATGTCATGAGGCGGTATATAGTTCTTACCATAGTATGTCATGAGGCGGTATATAGTTCTTACCATGTCATGAGGCGGTATATAGTTCTTACCATAGTATGTCATGAGGCGGTATATAGTTCTTACCATAGTATGTCATCAGGCGGTATATAGTTCTTACCATAGTATGTCATGAGGCGGAATATAGTTCTTACCATAGTATGTCATCAGGCGGTATATAGTTCTTACCATAGTATGTCATCAGGCGGTATATAGTTCTTACCATAGTATGTCATGAGGCGGTATATAGTTCTTACCATAGTATGTCATCAGGCGGTATATAGTTCTTACCATAGTATGTCATGAGGCGGTATATAGTTCTTACCATAGTATGTCATCAGGCGGTATATAGTTCTTACCATAGTATGTCATGAGGCGGTATATAGTTCTTACCATAGTATGTCATCAGGCGGTATATAGTTCTTACCATAGTATGTCATGAGGCGGTATATAGTTCTTACCATAGTATGTCATCAGGCGGTATATAGTTCTTATCATAGTATGTCATGAGGCGGTATATAGTTCTTGCCATTGTGTGTCATCAGGCGGTATATAGTTCTTACCATAGTATGTCATCAGGCGGTATATAGTTCTTACCATAGTATGTCATGAGGCGGTATATAGTTCTTACCATATTATGTCATGAGGCGGTATATAGTTCTTACCATAGTATGTCATGAGGCGGTATATAGTTCTTACCATAGTATGTCATCAGGCGGTATATAGTTCTTACCATAGTATGTCATCAGGCGGTATATAGTTCTTACCATAGTATGTCATCAGGCGGTATATAGTTCTTACCATAGTATGTCATCAGGCGGTATATAGTTCTTACCGTATGTCATCAGGGCGGGTATATAGTTCTTACCAATAGTATGTCATCAGGTGGTATATAGTTCTTACCATAGTATGTCATCAGGCGGTATATAGTTCTTACCATAGTATGTCATCAGGCGGTATATAGTTCTTACCATAAGTATGTCATGAGGTGGTATATAGTTCTTACCATAGTATGTCATCAGGCGGTATATAGTTCTTACCATAGTATGTCATGAGGCGGTATATAGTTCTTACCATAGTATGTCATCAGGCGGTATATAGTTCTTACCATAGTATGTCATGAGGCGGTATATAGTTCTTACCACAGTATGTCATGAGGCGGTATATAGTTCTTACCATAGTATGTCATCAGGCGGTATATAGTTCTTACCATAGTTATGTCATGAGGCGGTATATAGTTATTACCATAGTATGTCATGAGGCGGTATATAGTTCTTACCATAGTATGTCATCAGGCGGTATATAGTTCTTACCATAGTATGTCATGAGGCGGTATATAGTTCTTACCATAGTATGTCATCAGGCGGTATATTGTTCTTACCATAGTATGTCATGAGGTGGTATATAGTTCTTATCATAGTATGTCATGAGGCGGTATATAGTTCTTACTATAGTATGTCATCAGGCGGTATATAGTTCTTACCATAGTATGTCATCAGGCGGTATATAGTTCTTACCATAGTATGTCATGAGGCGGTCTATAGTTCTTACCATAGTATGTCATCAGGCGGTATATAGTTCTTACCATAGTATGTCATGAGGCGGTATATAGTTCTTACCATAGTATGTCATCAGGCGGTATATAGTTCTTACCATAGTATGTCATGAGGTGGTATATAGATCTTACCATAGTATGTCATGAGGCGGTATATAGTTCTTACCATAGTATGTCATCAGGAGGTATATAGTTCTAACCATAGTATGTCATCAGGCAGTATATAGTTCTTACCATAGTATGTCATGAGGTGGTATATAGTTCTTACCATAGTATGTCATGAGGCGGTATATAGTTCTTACCATAGTATGTCATCAGGCGGTATATAGTTCTTACCATAGTATATCATGAGGCGGTATATAGTTCTTACCATAGTATGTCATCAGGCGGTATATAGTTCTTACCATAGTATGTCATCAGGCGGTATATAGTTCTTACCATAGTATGTCATGAGGCGGTATATAGTTCTTACCATAGTATGTCATCAGGCAGTATATAGTTCTTACCATAGTTTGTCATCAGGCGGTATATAGTTCTTACCATAGTATGGCATGAGGCGGTATATAGTTCTTACCATAGTATGTCATCAGGCGGTATATAGTTCTTACCATAGTATGTTATCAGGCGGTATATAGTTCTTACCATAGTATGTCATGAGGCGGTATATAGTTCTTACCATAGTATGTCATCAGGCGGTATATAGTTCTTACCATAGTATGTTATCAGGCGGTATATAGTTCTTACCATAGTATGTCATGAGGCGGTATATAGTTCTTACCATAGTATGTCATCAGGCGGTATATAGTTCTTACCATAGTATGTCATCAGGCGGTATATAGTTCTTACCATAGTATGTCATCAGGCGGTATATAGTTCTTACCATAGTATGTCATCAGGCGGTATATAGTTCTTACCATAGTATGTCATGAGGCGGTATATAGTTCTTACCATAGTATGTCATCAGGCGGTATATAGTTCTTACCATAGTATGTCATCAGGCGGTATATAGTTCTTACCATAGTATGTCATGAGGCGGTATGTAGTTCTTACCATAGTATGTCATCAGGCGGTATATAGTTCTTACCATAGTATGTTATCAGGCGGTATATAGTTCTTACCATAGTATGTCATGAGGCGGTATATAGTTCTTACCATAGTATGTCATCAGGCGGTATATAGTTCTTACCATAGTATGTTATCAGGCGGTATATAGTTCTTACCATAGTATGTCATGAGGCGGTATATAGTTCTTACCATAGTATGTCATCAGGCGGTATATAGTTCTTACCATAGTATGTCATCAGGCGGTATATAGTTCTTACCATAGTATGTCATCAGGCGGTATATAGTTCTTACCATAGTATGTCATCAGGCGGTATATAGTTCTTACCATAGTATGTCATCAGGCGGTATATAGTTCTTAACATAGTATGTCATGAGGCGGTATATAGTTCTTACCATAGTATGTCATGAGGCGGTATATAGTTCTTACCATAGTATGTCATGAGGCGGTATATAGTTCTTACCATAGTATGTCATCAGGCGGTATATAGTTCTTACCATAGTATGTGTGACGTTAACCACTCCGTTAGAACCGCATGGCTTGTCCTACAGTGACTCGCTAGGATCGCCAGGGCAGTGGATGGGGCTACAGTTTATGTATTAGAGTGTGCTTTATTTCATATGAAAGCTCGTGTCATGGGCAGTCCAGAAAGGCTCTTTGTTTTCGCCCATGTCAAGGCTTTATATATTTAATTGTAAAGTATATGTTTTGTCATTAACCTAACAAGTGCGCATGGGGGTAATTGGAAACGTCCCCCTGTGCTGACGTATTTGAGGTGTTTCCGTCACTAAAATATTCATTGTACCATTAATAGCATTAATAATTATCCATATGCACCTATTATGGGTTGATTATAAAGGTATTAACCTGAAACAACAATAAAACGAGTGAAAACAGCGTTTGGATGGTCAAAATCGGAGATATAGCCCGCGAGTTGTATAATGTATGGGTGAGGCAAACTGCTTTCCCGCCAATTTCCCCCAAGGCCACTGAGACACAGTCGATCGATACTCTCTCTCTCTCTCTTGCCATCAGTGATGACAACACCCTGCTTGCAACTCGCTAATGTTAGCACGAAAATATACCTCAGAATAAGGGAATAATAGGGAAAATAGGTGATAACTGAAGGAGAGGAGGAAAGTGGGGAAGGAGGGGAGGTAGAGGACTGAGATTTTGCATGGCCCAGGGGCCAAAAAAAAATAAAAAAATAAAAAAATAAAAATATATATTTTTTTTTTTCGATGTCAAAAGTTGATTTTTTATTTTACTTACTCTCAAGAGTCTTCCCGCAGTCCGCCGGGGGAACTCTTAAGAGTCTCCCCGCAGTTCCCGGGTTAACTAGTAATGATAGGATCTGGGAGAGAGAGAGAGAGTAGAACGGAGTGAGAGGAGGCGCGCAGTGTTTTTTGTCCCGCTCGATGACGTCACGGCTGGCTGCCTCGCGGGGGTTGGTGGAGAGAGGTCCTTACCATGCTGCGAGCTCTGTTAGTGGTTAGAACTTGTAACCGCTGGTTTGCCACGCGGCTCGAGCTAGTGCGAGTATATATACTGGTTCCTCGCCACTCTCTCCCTCAGATCTGGTTTCTAGAACACACCCATCTTTTTGTCCCTTGCTATCTATCCCCGCTCCGCACCTGAGAATCTTTTCCTCTGCCTATCTCTCTCATTTTCCATATCTTTCACCACCTTTCTATTAACATTATATCCCCTCTGGTTAACTCTGCAAAATCAGCTTCATGCTGGCCAGTTGTATTGTGTGTTAAGGTCTGATATAACCTGTGTATGTTAGTTGTTAAGATAAGTGGATCACGAAGCATTGGTTGGCTTTCATATTGCCGCTTCCTATAATTATTAGTGTTCTGCTGGATTAGATAATGCTAGACTGGGAGTCTGATATAATAGGTATTGTTTCCTATGAGTGCTGGCTTTAGTTAAAAGCGGCACGACATACCTGAGAACTGGAGTTGATTGAGTAAATTCTAGTCTGTGTGCCATTGAGAGTAGAGCATGCACGAATGAGGGCTTTTTGCCTATACCATTCTGCACTGTTCTAGTCTCGATTGTTTGTCTTTGAGGTACGCCAGGAGAACGCTTAATACTTCGGTATTAAGGTTTCTCAAGAGAGCTACCCTTCATTATAACATAATATTTGACGCACAGACTTGAGATTTGCACTAGGCTATGCAGCATGCCATGCGCACCAGTATCTCGTATCATTGACTCTAGCTAGACTTTATCAATCATAGTAGACATTAAGTATATTAACCTAATTACTCTTTTTATGCATACCCATTTATGATTACACAAGCATTTTGCAGCCTAGTTTGATGTATTGAGACACAAACGACTTAGGCTCTTTTTGTTGATAGGAATACTGCATTGTGGCGATTATTATTAGTGTTGTAGTGTTTAGGATATTCTTGGCTCCAACGGCATTATATATTCTGCCTTTTTGTGTGCATAGCCTGCACGAGCATTGTTCCACTGCCTGCCTTTTTGGGTTCCATTTCCGATACGAGCATCTTTATAACATCTAACATTTAAAGAAGATTCCTTGTTAGTGTTGAAGGACTTTAGTGCACTTTCTTTCATGCAGGAGTGCCTGACATTTATTGATTAAAGTAACGTAAGCTGTAACTTCTCTTACCACCTTACTTTGCATACCATAACCAAGCACCTTCGGTTATAGGTAGTAATAGGCTGTTTTCACATAACATTAAGCCTAGAGTAGACGCACATTTATTGAGAGTTTGATAGCCTATTATTGCATATAGAACTCTGTAGAGTATTTGTGTTCTTTGTTCACTGGGAATATACTTCAGAGGTTGGAGCTAGCGCTTTCCGTTGTAACATTTATGCCATTACTAGTCCAATGAATAAGAGCCCTGATATATTTGAACCCCAGTCGTAACAAATGGCGACCTTACCTAGGATTTGGTGAACCTACATTTATTAGCAGGGAACATTTGTTGTTTTGGAGAATATTTTGCGGGGATCAGCAAGAATAATTTTTTTTTTTTTGCAACATAGTATAGCCCTTGAGTATTTCCGAGAATTTTTGTGTGTATATCGAGGTATAAGAGTTTGGGGTGCTTCTTTTCTGAATATTGTGGTGAGAAATTTTTGTGAGCATCATGTCTTATACCGGATCAGAGGAGAATGGAGACACAGTACGTAATGTCGAGACTGAGGAACAGCAGTATGATGATATGGTTAATCAGGTGAACTGTGAGGAGGATGCAAGGATATTTTTGCAATGGCCTGTTACTGCCGAGCGGTTGGAGGGTATGGAGCGGTACGGTCTTCAATGCCTGGCCACAGCTATCGGTCATGCGGGTACTAGCGGCATGACCAGGGATAACTTGATAACGTGTGTACTGGGCAGGGTGACTGGTGAGCGAGATGGGTTGAGTGCTCAGAGCCCTTCGGCCATGCTTCCCCTACACTCGACTCCCAGCCATCCCAGTAGTTTGCCGACCCCAGGTACGCTTCCGCAGTTGGGTGGTGACTGGCAGGGTGGGTTGCCCCTGGGGGGACCACCGGTAATTTCAAACATTGTAGCACCTTCACCTCCTAAAGGGTTATCTCCAGAATTATTGCTTCAGCTCGAATTAGCTAAGATCGAAGAGAGAAAGGCTATCAGGGCAGGTGAGCTCCAGCAGCAAATAGAATTAGCCAAGATAGAAGAGAGAAAAACTATCAGTCAGCAGTCTCAGCACATAGAGCTAGCAAAAATCCAAGCGGATTTAGAGTCGACTAGGTACTGTGCCGACATGGACGTACAGAAGTCGCGAGTAGAGGCAACGGGACAGCGACTTGGGGCTGGTAACCGTGTTCATGAGCAGTCTCTCTCGCACTTATTGAAATTGGTTCCGGTGTTTGATGAGAGTGGTGTAACAGAATTTTTCACACGCTTTGAGAAGAAGTGCCAGAAACACCAGTGGCCAGAGAATAAATGGGCAGCACTTGTATCCTCTAGATTAATAGGCAAGGGTCTTAAAGTCTACGATGCGTTACCTTTGGAGTTATGTATTGTGTATGAGGATCTCAAGGAGGCTGTCCTGAGGGCTTACGAATTGCAACCAGAAACGTACCGTTTGAAGTTCCGGGGTGTAACTAAGGGAAGAGATAGCACCTTTTTGGAACACGCCCGGGACTTGTCCGATGCTATGGGAAACTGGCTCCGATCTGAGAGGGTCACAACATTTGATGAAATTAAGCAGTTAATGATGTTGGAGCAGTTCTTTAAGAGCACGGGCGGTGATCTAACTTTGAACTTGAAGGAGAAAAACCCAAGAACTCTAGTCGAAGCAGCAGAAATGGCTGATCGACGGCTGTCGTTGATTCGGGGTTGCGGGTCCTCACAGAAGTACGATGTAAGTGCTAAGGACCGTTATCCTCCCCCTCCCCGTAACAATGACACATTTAAACAGAAGAGCCATGAAACTAAAACTGAATCCAAACCTTACACCACACTGTATGTGAAAAGTCAGGGGCCTTTTACATCACAGTATAAGCCGAAACCAAAATTGATGTGTTTTAGTTGCCACCAGGAGGGTCATAAGGCAAATGAGTGCCCTAGTCGACCTCCTCCGGCAGCCGTGTCTTTGCTCACGGCATTGGAGTGTTCAAGAGGACATCGGAGTTTGTTAGAGGCATTTCTTCCGAGGTAAATACACTGCCAGTGCAGAAGGATCCGGAAGGCTTATTCCCTGTCCGTGATGCCTTTAGTGACCACAGGGGACTCGGTTGTGTGGAGTGGGGGGGTAGAAGACATGAGGTGAGAATTTTGCGTGACACTGGGGCATCGCAAACACTGTTGAGAAATTTCACTGGTAAACCTGTCAATACGGCGCGGGTGGTTGTGGTTCAGGGAGTTAATGCAACAAGGTCATACCCGCTTGTAAGAATGAAGGTGGAAGTTGATGGTGTGACTCGGGACCTGGATGTAGGGATTGTGGAGAAGTTACCTGTTGGGGGCGTCGACCTCCTTCTCGGCAACGACTTTGCGGGACCTACTTCTGAGGCTCCACCCTTGGTCGTTGCCGAGAAGCTGGCCGACGTGAGTGGGGAGGAGCAGGAGTGGGTTGAGAAGTGTCCGGTGCAGCCTATGGCGTGTGTTGTCACCGGAGATCCTGCATCCAGGGAGTTACATTCTGGTCAACAATCTTTAGATCAGCGGAGGAAGGGTACCGAGAAGGGGTTGAAAGTTGATGCGGTTGAGAGTTTAGTATCAGCGGACATTCTCGGGGACTCAGTATTAGGACCAAATATCGAGTCTGAAGAAGACCCAGTAACCGTTGTGGAAAAGGCAGAGGATGGGCTTAAAAAGACGATGAGACAGCAACGGTACGCAGAGAGAGAGCAACGGGAGGCCAAATTTAATGTAGGAGGGGGGCATGAGTTGTTTCGCAAACACTTGGATAGGCTTGCTCATTCGGACATTCGTAAGTTGCAATTGGAAGACCCGGAGGTTCTTGAATGTGGTACCGGTGCTGTCGAGTTGAAGGAGGACAGTGTTACACAGTCGAGAGATGTAGCAACGAGGTACCCTGACGCGTACCCTATGAGAAATGGGTCGGCGAAGACGGTGGTCCGAAGCTTGCTAGTGTATTTTTCCCGGTATGGTTACCCGCAGGTTTTGTTTGCTGTGTGGGAGGTACCTGGGGAAAGTTTGGGATTCAGCCCTAATGAGCTCGTCTTTGGACACCGTGTCAGAGGGACTCTCCATATGGTTGGAGAAGTATGGGAGGGCGCAGAAAAACCTTGTTCTATGCTCAAGTGTGTCCTCAACAGTCGAGAACGGATGTTGCGCAGTCTGGAGTTGGCTGGCCGTAATTTGACTAGCTCTCAGGCCCTCATGAAGGACAGGTACGACCTCAAGGTTGAACTCAGGGAGTTTCACGTGGGTCAGGAGGTGTTGACTCTACTGCCCCTTGTAGGTCACCCCTTATCCGCGAAGTACACTGGTCCTTATAGGGTGGTGGAGGAGCTATCGGACCTGGTTTACTTGGTAGCCACTCCAGACGGATGGAAGCGCAATCAGTTATGTCATGTTAATCCCATGAAGGAGTATGGGAGGCACCCCCCTGAGCCTCTCACTGTGCCTGTGATGACGTTTAGCAGTCAAGGTGGAGAAGGAGAATGGGACAGTCAAGCTCAGGTGGAGGATAACTGGAAGGATGAGAAGTTCAAATGGGCGCCTGAGTGTGAGAAGGTGTTTAGAGAAGTAAAACACCTGTTGTGCACTCACCCGATCCTCAGGGCCCCTGACTTTAGCCTACCTTTCCAACTAGCAATGGAGGCTAGTGGTGTGGGGGCTGGTGCCGTCCTTGTGGAAAAGGACGATGATGGGCTGGAGCATCCTGTTAGTTTCTGCTCGGAGAAGTACAATTTGGCCCAGGGGAGCTGCTCTGTTGTCGAGGAGGAGCTGCTGGCGGTCGTACTTGCTCTGAGGCATTTCGAAGTCTGTGTTCCAGCCTATGGTCCGGTCGTTGTAGTTTACCCAGATCATCACCCTCTCAAGTTCTTGGACCAGTTTCACAATCGGAATATGAGGCTGACCAGGTGGTCACTAAGGTTATTGGTATATAACCTGGACATACGCCATATTGCCGATTGTGACAACTTGGTTGCAGATGGTCGTTCAAGGGTATATGATCCTGGGTAGATTGACACACGGGTAGCCTCCTGCTTTAGTTTGAATGGTATTTTGCGCTTGGTGCTTGTTGGCTCGCGGTTGTAGCCCAGCGTATTGGGTCGTAAAGCAGGAGTTGAGCGTTTGGTATAGAAGAAAAAACTAGGCTTGCCCCTATAGTGCAGCCGAAATAAACAAATTAAAAACATAAAAATCAAATAAAAAACTTTCTTTGATAGTTGAATTTTTTCAGTATGTTATAGCAGTAATTCTGAGTTGCACTCCTCTCAGAATGCTGGGCTAGAGAAGCTCGCTCTTGAGGAGCATAACTACATATAATTTAACCTATTGTGTTGGGAGGGTTATAATTTTGAAAACAAATTTTGTTGAAGAACTGTGCCAGATATTTTACTGCCGCTGGGTGATGGGAAGTGGAGATATAGCATGGGTTCTAACCATCAGATTTTTGTGAGCCTTGGGGCCTCTGAGAAAAATCTTGGGGGAGGTGTGACGTTAACCACTCCGTTAGAACCGCATGGCTTGTCCTACAGTGACTCGCTAGGATCGCCAGGGCAGTGGATGGGGCTACAGTTTATGTATTAGAGTGTGCTTTATTTCATATGAAAGCTCGTGTCATGGGCAGTCCAGAAAGGCTCTTTGTTTTCGCCCATGTCAAGGCTTTATATATTTAATTGTAAAGTATATGTTTTGTCATTAACTAGTAATGATAGGATCTGGGAGAGAGAGAGAGAGTAGAACGGAGTGAGAGGAGGCGCGCAGTGTTTTTTGTCCCGCTCGATGACGTCACGGCTGGCTGCCTCGCGGGGGTTGGTGAAGAGAGGTCCTTACCATGCTGCGAGCTCTGTTAGTGGTTAGAACTTGTAACCGCTGGTTTCCCACGCGGCTCGAGCTAGTGCGAGTATATATACTGGTTCCTCGCCACTCTCTCCCTCAGATCTGGTTTCTAGAACACACCCATTTTTTTGTCCCTTGCTATCTATCCCTGCTCCGCACCTGAGAATCTTTTCCTCTGCCTATCTCTCTCATTTTCCATATCTTTCACCACCTTTCTATTAACATTATATCCCCTCTGGTTAACTCTGCAAAATCAGCTTCATGCTGGCCAGTTGTATTGTGTGTTAAGGTCTGATATAACCTGTGTATGTTAGTTGTTAAGATAAGTGGATCACGAAGCATTGGTTGGCTTTCATATTGCCGCTTCCTATAATTATTAGTGTTCTGCTGGATTAGATAATGCTAGACTGGGAGTCTGATATAATAGGTATTGTTTCCTATGAGTGCTGGCTTTAGTTAAAAGCGGCACGACATACCTGAGAACTGGAGTTGATTGAGTAAATTCTAGTCTGTGTGCCATTGAGAGTAGAGCATGCACGAATGAGGGCTTTTTGCCTATACCATTCTGCACTGTTCTAGTCTCGTTTGTTTGTCTTTGAGGTACGCCAGGAGAACGCTTAATACTTCGGTATTAAGGTTTCTCAAGAGAGCTACCCTTCATTATAACGTAATATTTGACGCACAGACTTGAGATTTGCACTAGGCTATGCAGCATGCCATGCGCACCAGTATCTCGTATCATTGACTCTAGCTAGACTTTATCAATCATAGTAGACATTAAGTATATTAACCTAATTACTCTTTTTATGCATACCCATTTATGATTACACAAGCATTTCGCAGCCTAGTTTGATGTATTGAGACACAAACGACTTAGGCTCTTTTTGTTGATAGGAATACTGCATTGTGGCGATTATTATTAGTGTTGTAGTGTTTAGGATATTCTTGGCTCCGACGGCATTATATATTCTGCCTTTTTATGTGCATAGCCTGCACGAGCATTGTTCCACTGCCTGCCTTTTTGGGTTCCATTTCCGATACGAGCATCTTTATAACATCTAACATTTAAAGAAGATTCCTTGTTAGTGTTGAAGGACTTTAGTGCACTTTCTTTCATGCAGGAGTGCCTGACATTTATTGATTAAAGTAACGTAAGCTGTAACTTCTCTTACCACCTTACTTTGCATACCATAACCAAGCACCTTCGGTTATAGGTAGTAATAGGCTGTTTTCACATAACATTAAGCCTAGAGTAGACGCACATTTATTGAGAGTTTGATAGCCTATTATTGCATATAGAACTCTGTAGAGTATTTGTGTTCTTTGTTCACTGGGAATATACTTCAGAGGTTGGAGTTAGCGCTTTCCGTTGTAACATTTATGCCATTACTAGTCCAATGAATAAGAGCCCTGATATATTTGAACCTCAGTCGTAACATATGTCATCAGGCGGTATATAGTTCTTACCATAGTATGTCATCAGGCGGTATATAGTTCTTACCATAGTATGTCATCAGGCGGTATATAGTTCTTACCATAGTATGTCATCAGGCGGTATATAGTTCTTACCATAGTATGTCATGAGGCGGTATATAGTTCTTACCATAGTATGTCATGAGGCGGTATATAGTTCTTACCATAGTATGTCATCAGGCGGTATATAGTTCTTACCATAGTATGTCATGAGGCGGTATATAGTTCTTACCATAGTATGTCATCAGGTGGTATATAGTTCTTACCATATTATGTCATCAGGCGGTATATAGTTCTTACCATAGTATGTCATCAGGCGGTATATAGTTCTTACCATAGTATGTCATGAGGCGGTATATAGTTCTTACCATAGTATGTCATGAGGCAGTATATAGTTCTTACCATACTATGTCATGAGGCGGTATATAGTTCTTACCATAGTATGTCATCAGGCGGTATATAGTTCTTACCATAGTATGTCATCAGGCGGTATATAGTTCTTACCATAGTATGTCATGAGGCGGTATATAGTTCTTACCATAGTATGTCATCAGGCGGTATATAGTTCTTACCATAGTATGTCATCAGGCGGTATATAGTTCTTACCATAGTATGTCATGAGGCGGTATATAGTTCTTACCATAGTATGTCATGAGGCGGTATATAGTTCTTACCATAGTATGTCATCAGGCGGTATATAGTTCTTACCATAGTATGTCATTAGTTGAAGTAAATATGACAATAAGTAACCGACAACTACTCCAAACAAACGGCCACATTTATCGTCACTATAGATGGAAGAACATACACCAATCGTACCCCTTAATGGGAAGTGGACTTTTTATGGATCTCCTTCTCTCTCACGTTTAGTCCCATTATTTTTCATATTTTAAGATATTCGGCCCACTAGTTTGGCGATTTGCATACTTTTTGCCTAATTTCTGATAAATTTAAGACTTCTGTCATTTAGGTGTCGATTATTTTTCCTGGCGAGTGACAGCGAACATGTATATTAGGAGGTACCGATAAATGTACACATTTATCTCGAAGGGGGGTCTTGGGGGTATTTTGTTAAGGTTGATGGAGGTCTAGGGAACAAACTAAACACCTCCCCAGGAGCCCACCTTGTTTTGTTTTCTCTTTCTCGCCCTCTCTCTTTGGTTTGTATTCATTCGGCCCCACTCAGCCTTCTGTTTTGAGACGTTTACCCCCATCCAGGTGTCATTATTTTCCTGGCGAGCGATAGCGAGTCAGCATATATATATTTTTGTTTTGACAGCAAGCTAAATTTTTAAATTTTTCGATAGAAAAATTTCTCCGGCGAAGCCGGATTTCTCCATACAATGCTGGCTCGCTATCGCTCACCAGGAAGATATCGACACCTGGATGGGGATAAACGTCTTAAAACCGTTGGCTGAATGGGGCCGAATGGATACAAGCCAGGGAAAAAGAGAAAAGGAGAGAAAGATAAAATAAAAGCCGGTGACCCCTCTTAAGTAGTGATAAACATGCCGCTGCTAATACCAAACCACTTACGTATTACACTTACCGGTGATAATCCTACTCACATAACCATTCTCATAAGTTGGAGGTAAAGGTGTCTCTTTTAGGAGTATTAAGGGAGCCCACCTCGCTTTTTCTCTTTCTCTCCCTCTCTCTTTGGCTTGTATTCATTCGGCCCCATTCAGCCTACTGTTTTAAGACGTTTACCCCCATCCAGGTGTCAATATTTTCCTGGCGAGTGGTAGCGAGCCAGCATATATATTTTTGTTTTGACAGCAAGCTTTGTACATTTTTCGATAGAAAATTTCTCCGGCGAAGCCGGATTTCTCCATACAATGCTGGCTCGCTATCGCTCGCCAGAAAGAAGTCGACACCTGGATGGGGATAAACGTCTTAAAACAGTTGGTTGAATGGGGCCGAATGAATACAAGCCAGGGAAAGAGAGAAAAGAAAAGAAAGATAAAAAAGCAGGTGACCCCCCTTAACAAAGTAGCTGTGTGTGTACTGACGCCATGTTGCATCCTTCACATTCTGTTCTAGCTAAAGTTCCTTGGTATATGATTTTCAGCAAAAATTCAAAATCATAATATATATTTCATTATGCTTGATATAATGAAAGTGATTGAGTTCATAGTGTCACTTTTAATCCAACGGTTAGTCATAATAGTACAAAGTAATTTAATAATTTCATGTGGTCAGAATTTTCGCTAGGGAAACATTTGGATATAATTTTGTTATTGAACGGAGAGCGGGAATTTATGCTGTTGACTGCGCCTTAGGTTCCTGCGGATTCATTTAGGTTACCCGCTATTTGCCGAAACATCCGTCTCTCTCTCTCTCTCTCTCTACACACGGTAGCTACTGTAAAAGAGTGGGCCTGGTTCTCCCTACAGCCGGCACTGGACTCGTACGTTGAGGTAAAGCTGTCACTAATAGAGAGTAGTATGTGTTTTTGCGGTGACCGGTTTATTCACTCACAGGTCCGTTCGCTTTTCATACACCTGTTGTAACCACGGCATGGACTTATGGTCGGTTAGGTTATGGGGGTATACTGTATATTTTGTGGTCTATATATATATATATTTTTATAATTATTGTATAGTTTCCTCGCTAGATCTCCATCAAGAGTAAAAAAACACCCCCTAGATCCCCCTTATAGGTAAATTTGTACTATCATACAAAAAGTATCCTTACTAACATGACACGCACCATTTAGACTCAATGGACGAAGTAATATGGAAACTATTGTTTGAGCTCGAATCGTACCCCACTTTATGAAACTCAACGTTCACGAGAGTAAAGATACTTTTTTGTATGATAGTACATTGTTCGGTAGAAAAATGTCCAGCCCGAAGGCCGAGTCCTCTTAATATTACAGGCTCGCTATCACTCGCCAGGAACAAATCGACACCTAAATGGCACGAATGGTCTTTTATTATTGACAAAGAAATGGGGCAAAGGTTCTTAAAATCGCCAAACTTATGGAAAGAACGTCAACAAATCTCAAAGCTAGTGTGACTAAACATGAGGGACAAAAAGCAGCAACCTCCCCCTTAATGCCGAGTCAGGTTTATTGAACCTTGAATCAGGTTATGAGACATTTCGTGAAAGTATAGATATTATATTGTTCAATAGAGAACTGGAAGAGGGAAGGTTACATTATATATATATATATATATATATATATATATATATATATATATATACATATATATATATATATATATAATGTATAATATATAGCTTAGAGTAAATTAGGTTAGGGTATGATACATGAGCTTAAGCTTGGTAAAAATATGTATATGTATGTATGAACCTGTATATGCTCAGGCCCAATCCCCACTTTTCCCATTTTTATTTTTATTTTCATATTTTACTCTATTTTATTATTTTGTTGTTTTTATTTTCTTGGGGGTTGCCGACTCAAGACAGAGGAAGAACAGGGAGAAAACAAAACACAAGACAGAACAACGAACATTCACAGACAAAACACAAAATTCACACACACCTAGGTCACCCAGGAGAACACCCAGAGACCAGGGTCACCAAGGTCGCTCCAGCACTCCCCCGGCCCCCGACCACCCGGAGAGGCTCCGATCTCGGCAGGCAGACATGCAGCGGAGCCCAAGCCACAAGCCCGCCCACCACACTTCCAGGCGCACCCTTCATATTAATCGTCTCCACGGGCCAGGCACCTGATGGACTATTATCTAGTCCAACTGGTGCCTGACCCCTTCCCCCAAATGACCAGGTGTTCACTCAACTATTCACAAGCATTCTCCATTCATTCCTGTTTATTACCACTTCCTTTGCCTGATCTATAGTCATTCCTCTATCATCCAAAGCTTGTCTTACACAGTCTCTCCATCTCAATGGGAGTCTTCCTGCCCTTCCATCTCCCCATGTATCTGACTCACATAATCTCTTTGTAAGCCTTTCATCTCCCATTCGTTCAACATGACCATACCAGCTCAGCACCATTCTGTCCACTCTGGCTGACAAATGTTTCTGTTGCCCCACTCTCCTACGTATCTCTTCATTCCTCAATCCGTCTCTACGAGTAACTCCACACATACTCCTCAAGCAGCTCATCTCCATCACATCCGGCTTTCTTCTCTCCTTTTTCTTCAGAGCCCATGTCTCAGCCCCATACATCACTGTTGGCACAACAATTCCTTGATACATTTAACCTTTTACTTTCATTCCGAGATTTCTCGTCTTCCACATATTTCCCATTGCTCCGAAAACTTTCCTTCCTTCACACACTCTCTGTTTTACCTCCATTTCCATACCTCCACTCCTGCTTATCGTTCCTCCTAGATATTTAAAACACTCTAGGTAAAAGTAAATTAAGCTTAGATTAGCTTTTTTTTTTTTATGCGTATGAAGGAGACAAAAGGCAGATTGCTTGTAACGAGTGTCTCTTCTAAACCCAAAAGAGTGACAAAGAGCCAAATTCATGGGATGTTGAGGTCAAAATGTCCGGACACATGGAGCTTGAAGCAGTTTAAGTCATAGTGTAAGGGAAAGGCAGATTGAGAGATATAGTTTCAAATCTTATTTATTGAGTAGAAGAAAGACAGAGAACTTGCCAACTCTTGGGTTGGAGAGCTGGACAGAATAGGACAGGGACTGTCCTGAAAGGCGGGTGCATAGCATTCTCCGAAAGGGAGGAGGCATTCACTGAGAGAGCTCTGAAGAACAATGCTAGCTGTAATAGCGATAGAAGAGTGAAAGTTAAACGAATTATAAATCTGAGGTAAGGATTATGTTAGGTCCAAATGGATTAAGTTATATTATAAGAGTATGGTAGGTCAATGTAGGCTAAGTGAGGTGTTTTGCAATCGACACAAATCGACGAAATGGTTCAGAGCAAGAGGACCACAACAAACAAATTACGCGCCGCTATCGCCGTTGCTCCTCCTTATTTGCGACACAGGCACTTAGGCTACGAGCTCCTTCATCACTGCGGTGTAGTAAAACTCGCTGTCACCAAAAACCGAGTGTGTCGTAAAGGAATGAGTAAAGCTGATGGCATGACCTGCTGTCAAGATTTAGGTGGGAGGAGGTGAGGAAGTGGGTTTGTTGGTCTGATGTGGATTGTGGTGATGAGGGAGTGGTGAAGATAATAGGTGTGTGGTGATGGGGTTATGTGAATTGTGGTGAAAATGGAGTGATGTGATGATAGTGGTGAAGTTGGTGGAGATGGTTGTGGTGATGTGGTTAGTGGCTTGTGGTGATGGTAGGGATAGTAAAGATGGGTATGTGGTGGTAGGGTTATGTGGTTTGTGGTGATGGTGGTGTGATATGTAAATGTATACATCAAGCGCTACTTAACATTCCAAAATAATTGTTTGCATTCACACTTGCGTTATTCCTAGCTTATTATTTCTTAGATCATTGTATGTAAATCGATAATCAAATACATTACTTTTGCTGTAGAAACAACCCTTAGCGTGATCCAAGTACAGTAAATTAAACTCGCTTTAATAAAAGTAAATAAGTGTATTTCGCTGAGGAAAGATGTCATAGCATGCTTCCAGTAAATTAATTTCGCCTTCCTGGAAATTGTATCGATAAGACTCGCACTTTTCAACCTTACAAAAATGCAGGTGAGCTCAGGTTGGCGTGTGTCTGTGAAATAAGCACGTGTGGCTTGCGGTTGAGAATTCTATACGAGTGTAGAATATCACCCATTGTTCATGCTTGTTGGCATGTTGTGGTTCCATATTAATTCACCTTTTTATGTATTCATATATTTATCCATGTTTTGCCTTGAGGATTATGACGTATTTTAATAGTTCATTCTGGCTATCATTAGATGATTTTATTCAGATTAGGAAGCAATTGTATGAGTCAGAGGGATGATTGAGATAGTTTTTACCTATTTGACTGTTAGAGGGCCTTCTATCTATCTATCTATCTATTGCCTGACGCCGTGATCCCCGAAGGGGTGGCCACGAACGAACCGCCCCCATGCACTTCTGTCCCCAGTCAGTTGACGCCCCTCCCCCCAACCAGCACCGCCCTCGTTCATGTACTTCCTCACTCCATCCTTCCACCTCATATTCGGTCTACCTCTCCCTCTCTCTCCCTCCACCTCGCTCTTGTACACCCTCTTAGTCATTCTCTCGCTTTCCATACGTTCCATATGGCCGAACCATCTCAAGTTGTTCCTTTTCACACTTTCCAGCACATCTACCTCCACACCACACCTCCTTCTTACTTCCTCATTAGTCTGTCTATCCCTCCATGTAACTCCGCACGCACTCCTTAAGTAATTCATTTCCACTGCTCTCACTCTTGGTCTGAGTCTCTCAACCAACGTCCATGCTTTGCTTCCGTAAGTCAGTGTCGGGATTACCACACTGTCATGCAAGGACTTCTTCACTTCCATACTGACCACCCTATTTCTTGTTACTGCTTTTAGCGTTCCTACAACCCTCTTCCCCTGTTGTACCCTCTCCCGCACTTCTTCATCCATAGTCCCATCTTTACTCAACACACTGCCCAGATACTTAAAAGAGTTGACGATCTCCATAGCCTGACCGTTCAGCTTCACCTCACACTCTGTGACTTCACCCCTTTCGAAGACCATAACCTTGCTCTTCCCCGTATTTACCTTCAAATTCCGTTTTTCGCACACTGTTCCAAACTCATTTACCAGACCCTGCAACTCCCATTCATTATCACTCATCAGAACTGTATCATCCGCAAACAGCAGTATAGGTAGGTTCCACTCAATTCCCTCCTTTTTCAGCGATACACCAACATCCACTGCTCTTGATAGTATTTCTTTCATGACTCCATCCATATATACAGTAAACAACCACGGGAACATCACACATCCCTGTTTCAAACCAACAAAGGGCCTTCCGAATATGAATAAAATTGCCTAAGGATAGCCAAAATAAATTGCTAACTCGCATCATGATCCTCAAGGGGTTAAGAGGCATATAATAGCTTTGGTACTTTCATTATCATCATTACGGATTTTATATTATTGTGCGAATCACGTTTCTTTATATATTTTTTCAGGCAGCCGGATACAGGAGCCGACCACACAGCGTATTAAGGACCCAGGACAAAGTGGTTGGTCCAACTAACCACTGCCGGTCTATTTACTGAAGGGAGCCCACCTTGCTTGTTTTCTCTTTCTCTCCCTCTCTCTTTGGCTTGTATCCATTCGGCCCCATTCAGCCAACTGTTTTAAGACGTTTACCCCCATCCATGTGTCAATATTTTCCTAGCAAGTGGTAGCGAGCCAGCATATATATATTTTTGTTTTGACAGCAAGCTAAATTTGTACATTTTTCGATAGAAAAATGTCTCCGGCGAAGCCAGATTTCTCCATACAATGCTGGGTTGCTATCACTCGCCAGGAAGAAATCGACACTTGGATGGGGATAAACGTCTTGAAACAGTTGGCTGAATGGGGCCGAATGGATACAAGCCAGGGAAAGAGAGAAAAGGAGAGAAAGATCAAACAAAGCCTGTGACCCCCCTTAATGCCCCTTTCCCACTGGTGAGACAAGTCACGATTTTCGTCGCTGATGCCTTCGTTTTGTCAAATTCGCAAGAATACATGCGACCTTCACGATTTCGACGTTACAAACAGATGACAAATTATACTGGGCGAAGATGTCGCCGATGTCGGCGACGCAATCGCCGACATCGGCGATGTTATCGGGGAAGTGAGCGAGGTTTCGCCGATGCACCTCTGCGAGGCTTGTCACATTTACAAAAATCTCTTGCGAGATCATGCGAGGATGAAAGAATACTCGCCGTATGTTCTGCGATGTCTTCGGTGATCCAAGCGATGGTTCGGCGTTTACTTCGGCGAGGTGATAAGAGTATTTTTTTAAGGCACAAATTCTTGCGATTCATCGTCGATCATTGGCGTTGGCATCGCACATACGTCGGCGAGATCGGTGAGGTGTGCGCAGCTGAGCGAATGTAACGTGAATGTGCTAATTGCAGAGTGGAATTAGCATATCACACCAAACTAATGTGCCGAACGTCATAAAATATGAAAACTAATGGGGTTAACCATGAGGAAGAAAGGGGACCAGAAAAACGATCCATCTCCCCTTAATTCGGAGGTTGGCAATGCTTCGCCGGAGACATTTTTCTATCAAATAATGTATAAATTTAGCTTACTCTCAAAACAAATATATATATATATATGTCCGCTGAACATGATGGCGGTGGTTAGATTATTCTATCATCATTATTGGATTTTATAGAAATAAATCTATAACGATAGTTTTTCGCTCTTATAGAATCCATACCGCAGCAATATATTAACTGTCTGTTTTCACCAATAATAACTGCTTTTTATATTTTTTTGTTTTCATGAAAGGCAAGAGGAAAGGTTATTCTATAAGATTTCATCAACAACAACAACAAAAATAACAATATGTGGAATTTCACCGTAGGTGAAGGCACATCATCAGTCCGCCCGTATTTGCCCTAACTCTGTCGGTTTTCACCCATAATAATTGTTTTTTATATTGTTTTGTTTTCATGAACGGCAAGAGGAAAGGTTATTCTATAAGATTTCATCAACAACAACAACAAATTTAACAATATGTGAAATTTCACCGTAGGTGAAAGATATCTCACTATAGGCCTAATATTTTTTTTTTACCTGTTACGTCCTGGGATATATAAACACTGGGCTCTTTCTATTGGACTAGGTATGCGGCAACAAGCAACAACGGCGCTAGATCGAACCCTTATCTATAAACCCAGGCAACAAACCACCCTAAACCGTCAAAGAGTCCTGCCTGGACAACGAGGTATCCTATGACTCGGTTACAGGGTGCACCCACTATAGACTGCTGATAGTCAAGCAGGCTATATAAAAGATCACACAATTAAGTTAACTTAAAGCTTCAAGGAAAATATAGATAACGGAATTAAATTGCAGAAACAATTTAATAACAAACTAGAAGAAAGTACATTTAACGTTACGTTAATTAATACAACTAATCACCCCTGTGTGAAAGGAGGTGAAAGCAAACAGTCCTCAAAACATCGTAGAGGTAGACAAGATGCAGGTTTCTAAACTGCATGCGGCTACTGTAGGATCTGATGCTTAGCAAAGAAAGTACGTTACGGATTTAGAGAACTCTTAACTCATAAGCAGGAATAAATACTAGTGATGGGCCATACAGTGTATAATGGCATAGGTATAATTAAATAAAGGCAGCAACTCGCAACATAACCACATACAGGTGTGCTTCTCACTCTTAGTCAGGCAAGCCTGCTCGGACAGAGTCTCTAAGCCACACCCTGACTCACAATGCTCACAAAAACGGTAAATTGTGGCACAATAACAAGCATGCAGAAATAATAAACCCCTAGCTGTTAATCTGCCAGGTGGCAGAGGTCTAGCCGGAAGGATATAGGCTTCGGATACCCAGGCTGAGCCACCTCCTCTAGCCTAGGGACGTTCCCAAGTCTGTGCGCCAAATAACTCTAATTGAAAGGGTGCTCTCTTGAGAGACTCAGATAGCTAGTATCTGACTCTCTCCTGGCGACCCTAAAACAAAAGCAAGACGTGCTAGCGCAGTGCTGAGTGGACTAGGCAAGGGCCCTCACACAACACAACACTAGACACACAGGAACACAGACAAGAAAATGCCCCCCAGACTCCCACGGGTATCCTAGTAAAGTCGTGCGGGTCCACAGGACTCGCACCAGCAGACTTTACTTAAAGGATCGCAAAAAACCTCCCCTCCGGTCTAGCCCCTGCTAACCTGACACAAGAACACACTAGCAAGCATGAAACCACCAAATATGAGACAACAAAAAAAACTTGCTAGGTCTCATTAACCTCTGAAGTGCGCACGGGGGTAATTGAAAACCTCCCCCTGTGCTGACGTATTTGAGGTTTTTCGTCACTAAAATATTCATTGTACCATTAATAGCATTAATAATTATCCATATGCGCCTATTATGGGTTGATTATAAAGGTATTAACCTGAAACAACAATAAAACGAGTGAAAACAGCGTTTGGATGGTCAAAATCGGAGATATAGCCCGCGAGTTGTATAATGTATGGGTGAGGCAAGCTACCTTCCCGCCAATTTTCCCCAAGGCCACTGCGACACAGTCGATCGATACTCTCTCTCTCTCTCTTGCACTCGATTGCTATCAGTGATGACAACACCCTGCTTGCAACTCGCTAATGTTAGCACGAAAATATACCTCAGAATAAGGGAATAATAGGGAAAATAGGTGATAACTGAGGGATAGGAGGAAAGTGGGGAAGGAGGGGAGGTAGAGGACTGAGATTTTGCATGGCCCAGGGGCCAAAAAAAAAAATAAAAATAAAAAATAAAATAAAAAAAAATAAAAATTTCGATGTCAAAAGTTAATTTTTAATTTTACTTACTCAGGAGAGTCTTCCCGCAGTCCGCCGGGGGAACTCTTAAGAGTCTTCCCGCAGCTCCCGGGTTAACAATTAAATCTCTGCATAAGGCCCAAAATCCTATCTAGTTATCTGAGAGCTCGTCATTAATACAATAATAGATATAAGGTCTATCATGGGGATGGGATAATTAAATAGATTGGTGAAGTAGTGGAAGGAAGGTATACAAAGTAAGAGAGAAAGTTTCTAAGTGGAGTTGAGAGGGATAGATATCAAGGGGGTCCGAAGGGTACGACAGTGAGGTGAGCTCTGAGTCTTGAATCTGTCTGGACCCGCCCTAGGCATGCAGAATACATCCCAGGCTTGGCAACACTCAACACAGTTGCCGGGTCAAAATCTTCTACCCCGTGCATGAGTCGAAACTAAGCCTAACATTGCGAACAAATGCATGTGGCACATCAGGCTCGTCCCAAGCTAGACTCTCCGCGCGAAGCAACGTCCCCCAGCCGGTCTCTCTCTCTCCCGCTCGTCTCCTCCCACTCTCACTAAACTTACATCTTATATATTATAATGAAACAATCAACTATCGAGAATAAAATATACTAAGATGCGTTGGTTAAGAATAAGGGCAGCTACAAGCTGTGAAACAACATAAGAATATCCCAGACATTAGTTACATTGTCGAAGGATATATACTAAGGAAAAGCCGGCCGGCCGGCTGCCGCCAGCCGGTTTCTAAACGGCTGGGCAGCCGACGCGCGTGCATGCCCGCACGTGGCTACTATGCAGAAGCGTCACACCTCCCCCAAGATATAAGACCCTTGACTAAGTTCTTCATATCTAACAGAAAGCTTCTCATAGTACCACACACTGTTGCGACACAAGGCACTATATATAAAACAAAAATAAAGACTGTTGCGCTCCACCGAGCAAGTTCAACTAACTTAGCGACAATAAGCGAAAACATTCAACTTAGATACTGCTACAACATCTTATACAAAATTCTACACATTATAAAAAAATAAAGAGTTTTTATAAGGTTTTTACTTTTTTAATTTGTTTTTTTCGGCTGAACTACAGTGACAGCCTATTTTCCTCCACACTCAACCCTCAATCCTGTGGCAGTCTAACCAACATCATCCACCCTTGATAGACAATCCGCTATCACGTTATCAGAACCGGCAATATGGCGTATGTCCAGATTATACTCCTGAAGCATGAGTGACCACCTTGTCAGCCTCATATTCCGGTTATGAAACTGATTTAAGAATTTCAGAGGGTGATGATCGGTATAAACCACTACGACTGGTCCGAAAGCAGGAACATATACATCAAAGTGCCTGAGCGCCAGCACTATCGCCAGGAGTTCTTTTCCAATTACAGAGTAATTCCTTTGTGCACTATTGAATTTTTTACTGTAAAAACTCACTGGATGTTCGATATCTTCATCATCTGTCTGTAACAAGACAGCCCCAGCCCCTACGCCACTGGCATCAGTCGCCAGCTGAAAAGGTCTGCTGAAGTCTGGGGCCCTGAATATGGGGTGGGTACATAACAGGTGTTTCACCAAGGAAAACGCCTCTGCACACTCAGGAGACCACCGGAACTTCTTGTCCTTAGATAATAAGTCAGTTAAAGGTGCAAGTACAGTCGAATAGCCTTTGATGAAGCGACGATAATAGCCTATCATACCTAGAAACCGCATGATTTGTTTTTTAGTCGTAGGCTGGGGAAACTGATCGATGGCTTTAATCTTTGTCTGTGGAGGGCACACCTGACCCACCCCACCTCGAACCCCAGGTACAAAACTGTGGCTTTGACAAAATCGCACTTACCCAGGTTTACCACCAAACCTGCTTCATTCAGTTTCTTAAAAAGCTGTCCGATGTGAGCACAGTGACTGTTAAAATCCTTGTTGTATATTATGACATCATCTAGGTACACCGTACAGTTGGGAATGTCGGCTACAATGTCGTTCATTAATTTCTGAAACGTTGCAGGGGCATTTTTCAGCCCATATGGCATAACATGGCAACGATATGTGGCACCGTCCACCACAAACCCACACACCTCTCGCGCTCACTCAGACAAGGGCACTTGCCAATAACCCTTAACAAGGTCTATCTTAGTGAGGAACTTGGCTTTTCCTATCTTATCCACACTCGTCCACGCGAGGGAGAGAGTAGGCATTTGTGGGGGTTAAACCATTCAACCTGCGGAAATCTATACAAAACCGCACCTTGCCATCTGGTTTGGGCTGCAGTGTGACTTGGGAAGTCCACCTTACTACACCCTCAGAAATCAGCCCACGTTTCAGCATATAATCCAGCTCTTCCCTAAGTGCTGGTAATTTAATAGGGGGAACACGGTATGGCACTGATTTAAAGGGTGGGTGGTCCCCAACATCGACATCGTGCACCGCTTGAGTAGTGAGGCCAGGATGCTCCGCGAAAACAGCTGGGTTTGAATCAAACAAGTGCTGCACAGCTACACGCTGTTGCTCAGGCAGGTGCAATATCAACTCGTGAGCTACTTGTCTAGAATTCCCCGCCCACTGATCCGCGGAAACATGA
Organism: Lithodes maja; assembly: GCA_037953745.1. Classification (NCBI taxonomy): domain Eukaryota; kingdom Metazoa; phylum Arthropoda; class Malacostraca; order Decapoda; family Lithodidae; genus Lithodes; species Lithodes maja. The sequence continues at coordinate 41,316 of JBAKBP010017365.1, forward strand.
CAATCTCGATTATCCTCCCCCGCAGCTTGACTGTCCCTTCCTCCTTCTCCACCACGATCGCTGCAGATCAACACCGGGACAGTGAGAGGCTCGGAGGGGCGCCTCACATACTCTTTCATCAGATTTACATGGCAAAGTTGGTTCTTTTTCTTACGATCAGGAGTAGCTACTAAATAGTCGAGATCAGAAACCTTCCTTACAACCCGATACGGACCAGAATACTTGGCAGACAAGGGGTGTCCCACCAGAGGCAATAGTATCAGTACCTCCTGATCTACTTCAAACTCCCTCAGCTTCACCTTCTGGTCGTATCTGTCCTTCATCTGAGCTTGTGAACTCTTAAGGTTCCGACCTGCTACCTCCAGGCTCTTTAGCATTCTCTCACGGCTTTCAACTACATACTTTAGAAGTGAGCATGGCTTTGTGACTCCCTCCCAGATCTGCTTGACTATGTGGAGGGGCCCCCTGACCCTGTGTCAAAAAACCAACTCGTTCGGGCTAAATCCCAAGCTCTCCCCAGGTACTTCTCTTGCAGCAAATAAAACGTATGGGAGACCTAGATCCCAGCCCTTCCCATTTTCCATGCAATAACACAGCAACATACTCTTGAGAGTCGAGTGCCACCTTTCCAAAACTCCCTGACTCTCGGGATGGTAGGCAGATGACACCACAGACACTATCCCATGTTGCTGCATGGTCTGCTTAAACAGAGCAGAAGTAAAATTGGATCCCTGATCAGACTGGCTCTCCTAAGGGTAGCCATAACGAGAGAAATAGACAAGTAGGTTTTTGACAACAGTCTTAGCCATCCCGTTGCGCATGGGGTAAGCATCTGGATACCGTGTTGCTACATCCATTACAGTTAGTAAACATTTATTGCCGGCACTAGTGGGGGGCAATGGGCCAACCATATCGATAACTACTTTGCTGAAGGGCGGCCCAATGACAGGGAAGGGTTGTAACGGGGCTCTCGGGATGACCTGATTGGGTTTCCCAACAACTTGACAAGTGTGACACTGTGACACCCATGACACAACACTCGCCTTTAACCCAGGCCACCAGAAAAGCTTGCTCAGAGCTGCCTCCGTCTTACGTGCCCCCAGGTGCCCTGCCAAAGGCACATCATGAGCTAATCTCAATAAGCTCTCACGGCACACCCTCGGTACTACTAACTGGTCCACTAATCCTGACCCGCCATCCCACTTTTTCTTGGGATCCTGATGTCTCCGATACAAGATCCCCTCGGACAAGAAAAAATCACCAGGCTGCGCATCCCCATCGCTCTCCAGTTCGACAGCACCATTACCACACGCCCTGACTTCAGGATCTTCCAGCTGCAAGGAACATATATCAGCAGGTGCGAGATTATCCAAGTTCATCTTAAATAATTTATTTCCACCTCCAATGTCCCGCTGAGCCATCCTTTCCTCACGCTACGCATAACGATGCTGTCGCAGAGTCTCTTCCTGCCCTGCACCTGCACTAGCGGTGACAGGCCCCGGGGCCTCTCCAGACTCTAACATAGGTGCCAATAATGAGTCACCAAGAAACACTGCCGGCTCAAAACTCTCCAATTGACCAACACTTCCCGTTTTCTTGTGACCTTTCCTCCGCGGTTTGATAGACTGAGGTGGTGGCTGCAAGGCTCCGGATGTCTGAGAACGCGTCACAACACACGCCATGGTTTGTACGCTACACTTCTCAACCCACTCCTGTTCCTCCCTACTAACGTCGGCCGCCTTCTCGGCAACGACCAAGGGTGAAACCTTAGAAGCAGGCACCGCAAAGTCGTTGCCGAGGAGGAGGTCGATGCCCCCAACAGGCAAGTTCTCTACAATTCCGACATCCAGCTCCTTCGCCACACCACCCAACTCCAGCTCCATCCTCACCAGTGGGTAGGACTTCATAGCATTGATCCCCTGAACTACCACCACCCGAGCAGCGTTAATCGGCCTACCAGTAAAGTTCTTTAACAAGGTCTGAGAAGCCCCCGTATCACGCAATAGCTTAACTCCTCGCCTTTCGCCAGCCCACCTCACAAAACCATGCCCTCTATGACCCCCAAAGACGTCGCGGACAGGGTTCGAGCCTTCCGGACTCTTGAACACAGGCTGTGTCCCAACCTCTGACGAACTACCCTTGGCAAACTCAGAAGATATAGGCGACACCCCTATGCTGCGGGCCAATGACACAACCTTGTTTGGTGGCTTGTTCGGACAAGCATTTGCAAAGTGACCCTCCTTGTGACATGCAAAGCACTCTTTACTCTTTGGTTTCCCTTGGGAGTGGGAGGTACCATTAGACTTCTTATACGGGACGGTATTTGGTTTATGTTCAGTTTTATTGTCAGTGCTAGATGGTTTTGTGTATTTATGTGTATCAAAATTCTTGGGAGGGGGAGGGGTACGATCCTTTGCACCCGACTCACTCCTAGCTGCTGCTTCGCACCCTCAAATTAATGACAGTCGGCGGTCAGCCATTTCTGCTGCCTCCTGGAGAGTTCTAGGATTTGTTTCCTTTATATTTAATGTTAAGTCCCCGCCTGTGCACTTAAAGAACTGCTCCAAGAGAACCAGCTCACTCAACTCCTCAAAAGTACCTGCCCTCTCAGAACGCAGCCAATGTCGTAGTGCATCAGACAAGTCCCGGGCGTGTTCTAGGAAGGTACTATCCTTGCCCTTAGTAACACCCTGAAACTTCAAGCGGTAAGTTTCTGGTTGTAACTCATAGGCCCGTAGCACAGCCTTCTTTAGCTCATCATAAACTACACAGGACTCTAAAGGAAGTGCATCATACGCTTTTAGCCCCTTTCCTAGGAGTCTTGATGAAACTAATGCTGCCCACTTTTCCTGAGGCCACTGGTGTTCCTGACACTTCTTCTCAAATCGCATAAAAAACTCAGTCACACATAACTCATCGAACACAGGAACTAGTTTAAGCAGGTGCGACAATGATTGGTCCCGATGTCTGTTACCTCCCCCAATATTTCGCCCTGTTACCTCCACTCGAGATCTCTCCAGCTCCCTGTCAGCCCGATACCTAGTAGACTCTGCCTGCAGTTCAGCCTATCGTATAGCTGTTCTCTCTGCAGCCTCAGCCTGAGCTCTAGCAGCCTCAGCCTGCACACTAGCCTGTCTCTCGGCAGCCTCAACCTGAGCTCTAGCAACCTCAACCTTGGCCATCTCAAGCCGAAACAACAAATCTGGAGTCAACCCTTGAGGAGGGGAAGGTGCATTTAATGGAGACGGTCCCTGTGATTGAATTCCACGCTGCCATTGACCATCAACTTGAGGGTATGTACTAAATTCAGGCACCCTGACGTTTGATACGGGGGTAGAGTGGAGGGGGGGCTGGGGACCGGGGCCCCAAGTCGCCTCTCCACCCAGGTCTCTCCCTTCTAAACCCAATATCAAAGTCCTCAGCTGATCTTTCCTCATGCCACTTAAACCCTGGTAACCCTGAAGACCTGCCACACACTTTAAGCCATACTTATTCAGCTTCAACACCCTGGCAGCGGTAAGGGGCACCTCTAAAAATCTTCTAGCACCCTCCTCGCTATCGACTAGCCACTCCACAGGTCTTTCTCCCTCCGAACCTGTATCGTGACCTGACCCATCACTGTGTTCTGATGTATTAGACATGTTTGTGTACTGCAGTAATTATCACGGTTATAGAATGTGAATTATCTCCTATGCAAGTATGTATATACTAATGTTATTTAAAGTCTTTAATGGGTTATATTGGTTGCTCCAAAAAAAATAATCTATGTCCACTGTATTCCTCTAATCATAAGGAATCTCAAAACAAATGACCACTATATTCCTCTGTTCAGTAAATCCTATGCAAGGTCGCCATTTGCTACGTCCTGGGATATATAATCACTGGGCTCTTTCTATTGGACTAGGTATGCGGCAACAAGCAACAACGGAAAACGCTAGATCCAACCCTTATCTATAATCCCAGGCAACAAACCACCCTAAACCGTCAAAGAGTCCTGCCTGGACAACGAGGTATCCTATGACTCGGTTACAGGGTGCACGCACTATAGACTGCTGATAGTCAAGCAGGCTATATAAAAGATCACACAATTAAGTTGACTTAAAGCTTCAAGGAAAAGATAGATAACGGAATTAAATTGCAGAAACAATTTAATAACAAACTAGAAGAAAGTACATTTAACGTTACGTTAATTAATACAACTAATCACCCCTGTGTGAAAGGAGGTGAAAGCAAACAGTCCTCAAAACATTGTAGAGGTAGACAATATGCAGGTTTCTAAACTGCATGCGGCTACTGTAGGATCTGATGCTTAGCAAAGAAAGTACGTTACAGATTTAGAGAACTCTTAACTCATAAGCAGGAATAAATACTAGTGATAGGCCATACAGTGTATAATGGCATAGGTATAATTAAATAAAGGCAGCAACTCACAACATAACCACATACAGGTGTGCTTCTCACTCTTAGTCAGGCGAGCCTGCTCGGACAGAGTCTCTAAGCCGCACCCTGACTCACAATGCTCACAAAAACGGTAAACTGTGGCACAATAACAAGCATGCAGAAATAATAAACCCCTAGCTGTTAATCTGCCAGGTGGCAGAGGTCTAGCCGGAAGGATATAGGCTTCGGATACCCGGGCTGAGCCACCTGCTCTAGCCTAGGGACGTTCCCAAGTCTGTGCGCCAAATTACTCTAATTGAAAGGGTGCTCTCTTGAGAGACTCAGATCGCAAGTATCTGACTCTCTCCTGGCGACCCTAAAACAAAAGCAAGACGTGCTAGCGCAGTGCTGAGTGGACTAGGCAAGGGCCCTCACACAACACAACACTAGACACACAGGGACACAGACAAGAAAATGCCCCCCAGACTCCCACGGGTATCCTGGTAAAGTCGTGCGGGTCCACAGGACTCGCACCAGCAGACTTTACTTAACCCGTGGAGCCCCGGCTAGTTTTGTAATGTTTGTTCACCAGAACCCGGCCGGTTTTCAAAAAATGGTTTTATTCCAGAAACAATAGCGAATGGGTTAGGAATGAAGGAAAAACCACGAAAAACCGCTCAAAAAGCTTAAAGAATGGTCCAACAGAGCCCCCGAAAACGTATTTTACAAGAGTAAAAAATTGAAGGCAATTACCCCAAAAAACCAGGTTATTGCGCGCTCACGCGCACGCACGTGGACTTTGAGAGTTTTCAACCATCGGCACGGTTGCGTGGGATACGTACACAGTTCCCATACAAATCTGAGCCCTCTTGAGTGGCTACACCTGAGGTTACGGTCGGCGCAATTAGGGTGACGCGTCAGACGCGTCTCTGGGGCTGTGCGTTACATACATCGCCGACGCGTCAGACGCGTCGCTGGGGCTGTACGGGTTAAAGGATCGCAAAAAACCTCCCCTCCGGTCTAGCCCCTGCTAACCTGACACAAGAACACACTAGCAAGCATGAAACCACCAAATATGAGACAACAACAAAAACTTCCTAGGTCTCATTAACAATTACGTCTCTGCATAAGGCCCAAAATCCTATCTAGTTATCTGAGAGCTCGTCGTTAATACAATAATAGATATAAGGTCTATCAAGGGGATGGGATAATTAAATAGATTGGTGAAGTAGTGGAAGGAAGGTATACAAAGTAAGAGAGAAAGTTTCTAAGTGGGGTTGAGAGGGATAGATATCAAGGGGGTCCGAAGGGTACGACAGTGAGGTGAGCTCTGAGTCTTGAATCTGTCTGGACCCCGCCCTAGGCATGCAGAATACATCCCAGGCTTGGCAACACTCAACACAGTTGCCGGGTCAAAATCGTCTACCCCGTGCGTGAGTCGAAACTAAGCCTAACGTTGCGAACAAATGCATGTGGCACATCAGGCTCGTCCCAAGCTAGACTCTCCGCGCGAAGCAACGTCCCCCAGCCGGTCTCTCTCTCCCGCTCGTCTCCTCCCACTCTCACTAAACTTACATCTTATATATTATAATGAAACAATCAACTATCGAGAATAAAATATACTAAGATGCGTTGGTTAAGAATAAGGGCAGCTACAAGCTGTGAAACAACATAAGAATATCCCAGACATTAGTTACATTGTCGTAGGATAAATACTAAGGAAAAGCCGGCCGGCCGACTGCCGCTAGCCGGTTTCTAAACGGCTGGGCAGCCGACGCGCGCGCATGCCCGCACGTGGCTACTATGCAGAAGCGTCACATACCCACCTCTCCGAAGTTGCTCTTTGGCCTCGGCAGGTGTGTCTTGAGCATTCCGCGATGTCACAAGGCCCTTCGCATGCCTCGTGCGGAGCATACCCCTGGCGGGTATACTCTCTGCGAGTACTCGTGCGTACGTCGACGACGACTAATTGACTAGGAAATCTCCGATGATCGTCGATGTTCTCGGAACATCCGAGAGCATCGGCGATCCGTCGTGCGACGTTTTGGAACATTTCAACGATTATCTTCGTGCGACAAACTCCGCGATGTCTCGCCGATGTCGCAGATGATCGCAGAAACCCTTCGGCGGCGATGCTCAACGATGCTTGCGAGGGTAACCAATCATCGTGATTCCTTGTCCAAAATTTTGAACAGTGCGAACATTATGCGACGACACCCGCGAGGGCCCTTGCGAGGCATTTTTTTCATGAGATTTTTCATGAGAGGTGTTGAGACATGTCACGAATGTGCCAATTTATTGGTTTCGGCGACGAAAATCATGATTTGTCTCACCAGTGGGAAAGGGGCATAAGGAGCTGACTTGACGAAAGTTGATAGGTGAGTAGTAATTTCAATTGCATTTTTTTTTTTTTTGTATATGAATGACCATACACATGTAATTTAATGACCTATGTGGAGGACGGAGGACGAAGTGTTCAGATTCCTATGTAAAATTTGTTTAATTGTAAATAATCATGTAAAAGCAGATAATGTTCTTGAAATGACGGAGCCAAAAGGATAACCATACAAGATTAGGGAATCCAGGGAGACAATGAGAAAAGGGCTTAGAAATAGAATCAGTTCCCATTCTCCATAAAACTGGAAATCTGACCCCTATACCCATGCTCTAATTACCCGTACAGATGAGTTACCCCGAAGGGCATGTCAAGCCCCTCCAATCAGCACCTCACGCGGCCCCGCCAATCACAGGGCAGGACTCAAAGAGCCAAGGCGGAACTTCTCCCGGAATACCCCCCCCCCCCCCGCCCCCATGCAATCTCACCATAAAGAGCCCTGGGAATATTTAAATCGTTGGGGCCCTCCATCCTCAAGAAGCTGCCAGACGAGAAGAAAAGTGAAATGGTAATATAAAGTGCCACGGAAGATAATCATTCCATAAACAGTCCAAATTGCCATAGTAATGGGTGAACAGGAAATCACGAATTACATCATCAGGCTTGATGATATAAGAAAGAACAAAAGGTCAAACAGACGAGAACCTCAGTGTGATGTCATTAAGCACCATAATGTATTTTTCCTGTAATTATTAACCTCAACATAGCCCACTTTTATGTATTTACTATGCCCCTATTCATACGAGATCACGTAACCTGACAAAGAGAATAACCCAAATATGTACTGACTGAAACTACAGTAGCTTACTCCGTCCGGATATATATGTCGGGAGTATAACTACCTAAACACTCCGTCCGGATAATTGCTGTCCGGGAGTCGTTTGCCTGACAGAGAGAAGGAGCCTGCTGTCCACTGCCCCCCTGCCCTTGGACCCCTGCCGAAGCAGTACCCTGACGCCTGGCCCTGCCCCCTGGATCCCTGACGAGTGGCCCCCCTTACATCCAGCTGCCGTGCCCGGACCCCTGAC
>JBAKBP010017366.1:0-49116 GCA_037953745.1 Lithodes maja
GTTACTTCAACTTCTGCAGTTGTCTTTGAGTTAGCTGTGGGCAGAAAACTAATTTTGGAGAGGTAATTATAAGTGAGAGAACTCTATTTCTTATTGCTAATCTGGCAACCTCTGCGTCATAACAGCGTGAAAGAGTTAAGGAACAAGCTAAAATACATTGCTTGAAAATGGCAAAAACAAGCTAAATCCTCAAAAATAATTACAAAATATCCTAATACCCAACAAGAGGTCGGATCAGATAGTGTTAAGGGGACATGGGCCGGTTTAGCCCCATTAGTTTTCAGATGTTAAGATGTTTTCCCCATTAGTTAGTCGATTTTGAAGACCTTTCGCCCCATTTCTTCATCAATATTTAGATCTTTCGTGCTATTTAGGTGTCGATTTTTTCCCTGGCGAACGATAGTGAGCCTGTAATGTTGAAAGAACCGGCCTTTGGCCGGGAAATTTTTCTACCGAAAAATGTACTGTACAAATTAATCTAGAAGGGGGATCTAATGGATTTTTTTTTTTTTTTTTTTTTTTTTTTTATGGGCGGAAACTAAATAAATAATTAATACATGCAAAAATCGCCCAAAACGTGAACCATCAAGAGTGCTTGAGTATTTACTTTTAATTATCATGACTTGCTTCAATGTATTAACCTATTGTATGTAGTATAATGTCCATCAACCTACCAACCCAGTTACCTGTACATATCTATCCACCTACCTACATAATGGTTTGCCTATCAACCTACTTACCGATCTACCTACCAACTCACCTACCTACATCCCACGCTTCATAACTACCTACCTACCCACACCCCTCACTTGAAAACTACCTCCCTATACTGCCTACCTCCCTCCCTATATACTTACCTATCTACCTACCAACTCACCTACCTGCATCCCACCCTCCATAACTATACCTACCTACCCACATCCCTCACTGCCTTCCTACCTACCTAATTCCTTCTGTCTACCTACCAACCTACCTGCCTACCTTTCGTATCTGCCTATATCTCTACCTACCTACCTACTTCCATCTCTCTCTACCTGCCTACCTTTCGTATCTGCCTATATCCCTACCTACCTACCTACTTCCATCTCTCTCTACCTACCTACCTTCCGTATCTGCCTATATCCCTACCTACCTACCTACTTCCATCTATACCTACATACCTACCTACCTTTCCTATCTGCCTATATCTCTACCTACCTACCTACTTCCATCTATACCTACCTACCTACCTTCCCTATCTGCCTATATCCATACCTACCTACCTACTTCCATCTATACCTACCTACCTACCTTCCCTATCTGCCTATATCCATACCTACCTACCTACTTCCATCTATACTACCTACCTACCTTCCCTATCTGCCTATATCCATACCTACCTACCTACTTCCATCTATACCTACCTACCTACCTTCCCTATCTGCCTATATCCCTACCTACCTACCTACTTCCATCTATACCTACCTACCTACCTTCCCTATCTGCCTATATCCCTACCTACCTACCTACCTACTTCCTTCTCGCACTACACCTAGCTACCTTTCTACCTACATTCCCTATCTGCCTATATCCCTACCTACCTACCTACTTCCTTCTCGCTCTACACCTAGCTACCTACCTACCTACCTTCCCTATCTGCCTATATCCCTACCTACCTACCTACTTCCATCTATACCTTTCTACCTACATTCCCTATCTGCCTATATCTCTACCTACCTACCTACTTCCATCTATACCTACCTACCTACCTTCCCTATCTGCCTATATCTCTACCTACCTACCTACTTCCATCTATACCTACCTACCTACCTTCCCTATCTGCCTATATCCATACCTACCTACCTACTTCCATCTATACTTACCTACCTACCTTCCGTATCTGCCTATATCCATACCTACCTACCTTTCCTATCTGCCTATATCTCTACCTACCTACCTACTTCCATCTATACCTACATACCTACCTACCTTCCCTATCTGCCTATATCTCTACCTACCTACCTACTTCCATCTATACCTACCTACCTACCTTCCCTATCTGCCTATATCCATACCTACCTACCTACTTCCATCTATACCTACCTACCTACCTTCCCTATCTGCCTATATCCCTCCTACCTACCTACATCCATCTATACCTACCTACCTACCTTCCCTATCTGCCTATATCCATACCTACCTACCTACTTCCATCTATACCTACCTACCTACCTTCCCTATCTGCCTATATCCATACCTACCTACCTACTTCCATCTATACCTACCTACCTACCTTCCCTATCTGCCTATATCCCTACCTACCTACCTACTTCCATCTATACCTACCTACCTACCTTCCCTATCTGCCTATATCCCTACCTACCTACCTACTTCCATCTATACCTACCTACCTACCTTCCCTATCTGCCTATATCCCTACCTACCTACCTACTTCCATCTATACCTACCTACCTACCTACTTACTTCCTTCTCGCACTACACCTAGCTACCTTCTACCTACATTCCCTATCTGCCTATATCCCTACCTACCTACCTACTTCCTTCTCGCTCTACACCTAGCTACCTACCTACCTACCTTCCCTATCTGCCTATATCCATACCTACCTACCTACTTCCATCTATACCTACCTACCTTCCTTCCCTATCTGCCTATATCCATACCTACCTACCTACTTCCATCTATACCTACCTACATGACATAATTATGTTAATGTATTTCTTATTGCTTTATGTCTGATGATGACATATGTTAATGTATTTCTTATTGCTTTATGTCTGATGATGACATATGTTAATGTATTTCTTATTTCTTTATGTCTGATGATGACATATGTTAATGTATTTCTTATTGCTTTATGTCTGATGATGACATATGTTAATGTATTTCTTATTGCTTTATGTCTGATGATGACATATGTTAATGTATTTCTTATTGCTTTATGTCTGATGATGACATATGTTAATGTATTTCTTATTGCTTTATGTCTGATGATGACATATGTTAATGTATTTCTTATTGCTTTATGTCTGATGATGACATATGTTAATGTATTTCTTATTGCTTTATGTCTGATGATGACATATGTTAATGTATTTCTTATTGCTTTATGTCTGATGATGACATATGTTAATGTATTTCTTATTGCTTTATGTCTGATGATGACATATGTTAATGTATTTCTTATTGCTTTATGTCTGATGATGACATATGTTAATGTATTTCTTATTGCTTTATGTCTGATGATGACATATGTTAATGTATTTCTTATTGCTTTATGTCTGATGATGACATATGTTAATGTATTTCTTATTGCTTTATGTCTGATGATGACATATGTTAATGTATTTCTTATTGCTTTATGTCTGATGATGACATATGTTAATGTATTTCTTATTGCTTTATGTCTGATGATGACATATGTTAATGTATTTCTTATTGCTTTATGTCTGATGATGACATATGTTAATGTATTTCTTATTGCTTTATGTCTGATGATGACATATGTTAATGTATTTCTTATTACTTTATGTCTGATGATGACATATGTTAATGTATTTCTTATTGCTTTATGTCTGATGATGACATATGTTAATGTATTTCTTATTGCTTTATGTCTGATGATGACATATGTTAATGTATTTCTTATTGCTTTATGTCTGATGATGACATATGTTAATGTATTTCTTATTGCTTTTGTCTGATGATGACATATGTTAATGTATTTCTTATTGCTTTATGTCTGATGATGACATATGTTAATGTATTTCTTATTGCTTTATGTCTGATGATGACATATGTTAATGTATTTCTTATTGCTTTATGTCTGATGATGACATATGTTAATGTATTTCTTATTGCTTTATGTCTGATGATGACATATGTTAATGTATTTCTTATTGCTTTATGTCTGATGATGACATATGTTAATGTATTTCTTATTGCTTTATGTCTGATGATGACATATGTTAATGTATTTCTTATTGCTTTATGTCTGATGATGACATATGTTAATGTATTTCTTATTGCTTTATGTCTGATGATGACATATGTTAATGTATTTCTTATTGCTTTATGTCTGATGATGACATATGTTAATGTATTTCTTATTGCTTTATGTCTGATGATGACATATGTTAATGTATTTCTTATTGCTTTATGTCTGATGATGACATATGTTAATGTATTTCTTATTGCTTTATGTCTGATGATGACATATGTTAATGTATTTCTTATTGCTTTATGTCTGATGATGACATATGTTAATGTATTTCTTATTGCTTTATGTCTGATGATGACATATGTTAATGTATTTCTTATTGCTTTATGTCTGATGATGACATATGTTAATGTATTTCTTATTGCTTTATGTCTGATGATGACATATGTTAATGTATTTCTTATTGCTTTATGTCTGATGATGACATATGTTAATGTATTTCTTATTGCTTTATGTCTGATGATGACATATGTTAATGTATTTCTTATTGCTTTATGTCTGATGATGACAATGTTAATGTATTTCTTATTGCTTTATGTCTGATGATGACATATGTTAATGTATTTCTTATTGCTTTATGTCTGATGATGACATATGTTAATGTATTTCTTATTGCTTTATGTCTGATGATGACATATGTTAATGAATTTCTTATTGCTTTATGTCTGATGATGACATATGTTAATGTATTTCTTATTGCTTTATGTCTGATGATGACATATGTTAATGTATTTCTTATTGCTTTATGTCTGATGATGACATATGTTAATGTAGAAACGTTACCGGTGCCAGAATAAAGATGTTCGTGTTCACCTTGGTGTTGCTTGTCTATATATATATATATTTACTGTATTTACGTGTGTACAAAGGAAATCAAGCAACAGGTCCAGCGACTCAAGTGTCCAAACTGTAGTTTAAAGTGGGTAAAGGAAAATTGGAAAGAGAAGACTGCCCTGGTACAAATGTCCGTGGCAGGATTAAGAGATATTAGTAGGGGACAGTTGTTAGTAATATAATAAAGGAAAACAAATATCATTTACAAATGCAGTCAGTCGTGGATTTAAGGCAAGGTGTTTGTCTAGGCGAAGTTTAAAAGAACCAACCTTACCTTACCTTTTGATGTGTTCGCCGCTCTTCTAGCGGCACCAAGGAGCGCGACGCCCCTTGTTATGGGTGGTGATTTGGTGCAGTAGACTGTTTGAAGCGACAGCTCGCTCCCTTGCGAGGATGGGCTCGTCTGGCACTTTTTGCAGTTCGACATCTAGGGCTCTCTTGAAGCTGTCTAACGAGATGTCCCTCATGTCTCTTACTCGCCGTGGGAGTTTGTTGAAGAGACGTGGGCCTCTGTGTGATAACCAGCCCTCTCGCAGAGAGCCCATAGCACCCCTGTTATTCATCCGGGGGATTTCGCATTCCCAGCCTCTCCTATCACTGAATTTCATGACTATCGGAGTATGTAGGTTTGGTACTAAACCCTCTGCGATTTTCCACGTGTATATTATTAGGTAACGTTCCCTTCTACGTTCCAGTGAGTACAGATTCAGTGCTCTTAAACGCTCCCAATAGTGTACATAAGAACATAAGAAAATGGGAGTCTGCAGAAAGCCGATTGGCCTAAGCAAGGCAGATCCCTGTCCCACACAACCCCAATTACAAAGCCCAATTATAGGCTCAACACTCTAATACCCTGAGGATCATCTTACCAAAACGGTTAGAGATTAACGCAGGATTACGAGGGTCTGCAGAGCGCTGATTGGCCCAACCCTGCTGATCCCCCTTCACACCCAACCCTTCTCGTCCATATGCTTATCCAATTTTATCTTAAAGCTCCCCATCGTTTTTAATCCCACTATAGCACTTGGTAGTCCATTCCACCCATCTACAACTCTGTTACCAAACCAATATTTGCCTATATCTTTTCTGAAACGAAATTTATCTAATTTGAAACCATTGGTACGAGTTCTTTCGCTATCACTGAGCTTTAGTACATTTGTCATGTTCCCTTGTTTAATCCCACTAACCCACTTGAACACCTCTATCATATCCCCTCTAACTCTGCGTCTCTCTAACGAATGTAAGCCTAATTTCTTCAACCTTTCTTTATACGGAAGATTTCTAATATTATGGATCATTTTTGTCATTCTACGTTGTACTCTCTCCAATGAATCTATGTCCATTCTGTAATAAGGACACCAAAATTGAACAGCATAATCCATATGGGGTCTCACTAATGACAAGTAAAGTTTTAAGATAACATCAGCAGTTCTGTTACTCACACTCCTTGAGATGAACCCGAGAATCCTGTTTGCCTTGTTTCGAACGCTTATACACTGTTGTCTAGGCTTCAAATCATTGCTAACAAACACACCTAGATCTTTCTCACAATTCGAGTTTTCTAATTCCACATTAGCTAGTTTATATTTAACATTTGTATGCATCTTCCCTATCTTTAATACCTTGCATTTGTCAATGTTAAACTTCATCTGCCAATTTACTGACCATTCGTGTAAGGTATCTAGATCCCTTTGGAGGCACTCTCTATCTGAATCAATTGTTCTCCCCATTTTGGTATCGTCTGCAAATTTACTTATCCTACTAGTTATACCTAAATCAAGGTAATTTATGTATATAACAAACAACAGAGGACCTAATACAGATCCCTGGGGGACACCACTTTTGACTGCTCCCCATTCTGACTTCGTACCATTTATGCTGACTCTCTGCTTCCTACCAATTAGCCATGACCTAATCCATCCCAACAACGCCCCACCTATTCCATGCGCCTCAACCTTTCTCATCAATCTCTCATGGGGGACTCTGTCGAAAGCTTTACTGAAATCTAAATATATTATATCATATGACTTGTCATTATCTACTGCTTCATATACAGTACCTCTGAGAAAAAACTAAGCAAATTAGTAAGGCAAGAACGTCCCTGAGTGAATCCATGCTGAGAAGAATTTATTAAATTAAATGTATCTAAGTGGTTTCTAATTTTACTAGCAATAATTGACTCTAGTAGCTTTCCTATGATTGATGTAAGACTAATGGGACGGTAATTGGATGCTATTGATTTGTCACCTTTTTTGAAGATCGGAACTACGTTTGCAAGCTTCCAAGCTTCTGGAACTATACCTGTCTCCAATGACTTGTTAAATAAAAATGAAGAGGGATGTGTAGGGAAGTGTAGATGTTTTATCGAACTTATATGCGAAGTGAAATTTCTTTGTACACTCTCTACGTCATTTATTTCACCTGCTTTGTATGGGGATGTTAAAACGCTACAGTATTCAAGCCGCGGTAGCACTAGAGATTTGAAGAGCGTTATCATAGGCAATTCACCGCATGTTTTAAAAGTACGCAGAATCCAGCCCGTTAGACGTTTCGCAGCCGCCACTTTGACCTGGTTATGTACTTTGAAACCCATATTTTCAGACATTAATACCCCAAGGTCTTTCACACTGTCTTTCCGTTCTATTATGTGGTTAGATTCTGTTAAGTAATTTGTCATTTCTTTAACACCATTATTATCTCCGTACCCTATCAATTGGAATTTTTCCTCATTGAATTGCATGTTGTTTTCCAACGGTGTTGCAGTCTATGACATCTCGGGAAGCCCATTTCACAAGTTGACAACTCGGTTGAAGAAGAAATTCTTAGATTCGTGTGAGTTAAAAGATTTACCAATAATTTTGCAACCGTTCCCCCGCGTGTAATTTGATTGGTCGATAGTGAAATATTTACTACTGTTCATATTGTCGATGCCATTGATGATTTAGAACACAGAGAGAGAGAGAGAGAGAGAGAGAGAGAGAGAGAGAGAGAGAGAGAGAGAGCGATTCTTCAGAATAAATAATACCCACCCAGACCTCCTTCAAGCTATATTTGTACATTTTTTATAGAAAAATTTCCTGGCAGAAGGCCTATTTATTCTAAGTTACAGGATCAATATCACTCCCCCCCAAAAAAAAAAACAAAAAACAAAACAAAAACAAACAAAACAAAAACATCAATATCACTCTCCCCCCCCCCCAACCAAAAACAAAACAAAAACATCAATATCACCCCCCTCCCCCCCCAACCAAAAACAAAACAAAAACATCAATATCACCCCCCCTCCCCCCCAACCAAAAAAAAAAAAAACAAAAACATCAATATCACCCCCCTCCCCCCCAACCAAAAAAAACAAAAAAAAAAAAACAAAAAAAAAAACACAAACCAAAAACCTGACACCACAATGGGGTGAAGCATCATATTATCACCAAACTAATGGATTCAAACCTGACACCACAATGGGGTGAAGCATCATATTATCACCAAACTAATGGATTCAAACCTGACACCACAATGGGGTGAAGCATCATATTATCACCAAACTAATGGATTCAAACCTGACACCACAATGGGGTGAAGCATCATATTATCACCAAACTAATGGATTCAAACCTGACACCACAATGGGGTGAAGCATCATATTATCACCAAACTAATGGATTCAAACCTGACACCACAATGGGGTGAAGCATCATATTATCACCAAACTAATGGATTCAAACCTGACACCACAATGGGGTGAAGCATCATATTATCACCAAACTAATGGATTCAAACCTGACACCACAATGGGGTGAAGCATCATATTATCACCAAACTAATGGATTCAAACCTGACACCACAATGGGGTGAAGCATCATATTATCACCAAACTAATGGATTCAAACCTGACACCACAATGGGGTGAAGCATCATATTATCACCAAACTAATGGATTCAAACCTGACACCACAATGGGGTGAAGCATCATATTATCACCAAACTAATGGATTCAAACCTGACACCACAATGGGGTGAAGCATCATATTATCACCAAACTAATGGATTCAAACCTGACACCACAATGGGGTGAAGCATCATATTATCACCAAACTAATGGATTCAAACCTGACACCACAATGGGGTGAAGCATCATATTATCACCAAACTAATGGATTCAAACCTGACACCACAATGGGGTGAAGCATCATATTATCACCAAACTAATGGATTCAAACCTGACACCACAATGGGGTGAAGCATCATATTATCACCAAACTAATGGATTCAAACCTGACACCACAATGGGGTGAAGCATCATATTATCACCAAACTAATGGATTCAAACCTGACACCACAATGGGGTGAAGCATCATATTATCACCAAACTAATGGATTCAAACCTGACACCACAATGGGGTGAAGCATCATATTATCACCAAACTAATGGATTCAAACCTGACACCACAATGGGGTGAAGCATCATATTATCACCAAACTAATGGATTCAAACCTGACACCACAATGGGGTGAAGCATCATATTATCACCAAACTAATGGATTCAAACATCCTAAAATCTCCAAATTATGGGCCGAAACGGAGGAAGTCCAAAAATGCGATTAGAGTATTTGTATTCAGCTTAGGAAGGACCTATGGAAGTCGGAGGCATAATATTGAGTTGGCGATGACCCTTAAAATCCCCACAGATCCTCCCTCTCTAAACTGCACAGTATCGTCTGACCCGTTGAGTACCAGGGACGTCATACTCATCATATTGTGGTTACTATAAGACGATTTCATTCACCTTGGGATGGACCTCTAGCAATTTATAAGACTTCAAACCATCTCCACCAACCCTTTGAACCACCACAGATCCTTCCCAAGCTGTATACTACCGTCTATATACAGCTGCATACTACCGTCTATATACAGCTGGACTACAACATAACACACGTCGCTGGTAGGGTTAATGATGCCAGAATGAACGGCCAAATCGCGTCATAATCCACCAAGAAGTTAAGGGGAGATCTCCACTCGAGGGATGTTTTTCTTGACCCCTTTCTCCCTCATGTCTAGCCCCATTGCTTTTGAAATTTTAAGACGTTTGCCCCATTAGTTTAGCGGTTTTAAGAACTTTCACCCCATATTAAGACCTTTCGTGCCATTCAGGTGTCGATTTTATCCTGGCGAGCGATAGCGGGCCTGTAATTTAAGAAGAACCGGCCTTAGGCCGGGACATTTTTCTACCGAAAAATGTACAAATTTATCTTGAAAGGGACTAAGGGGGTGTAATTTTAAGCTTGATGGAGGTCTAGGGAACAAACTAAATACCTCCCCTTAACCCCTTCACTGCCGGAGCCGTACTTTGACCTTTTTCCGACGACCATTAGACGATTTGATTCAGTTTTTAAAAAAAAGGGGCTCCAGCAATTAACAGGCTTCGAACTATCCCATTTAACCCTTTTGACTACCTCAGATCCTTCTTAAGGGAGCCCACCTCGCTTTTTTTCTCTTTCTCTCCCTCTCTCTCTTTGGCTTGTATCCATTCGGCCCCATTCAGTCTACTGTTTTAAGACGTTTACCCCCATCCAGATGTCAATATTTTCCTGGCGAACGGTAGCGAGCCAGCATATATATTTTTTGTTTTGACAGCAGGCTAAATTTGTAAATTTTTCAATATAAACATTTCTCCGGCGAAGCCGGATTTCTCCATACAATGCTGGCTCGCTATCGCTCGCCAGGAAGAAATCGACACCTGGATGGGGATAAACGTCTTAAAACAGTTGGCTGAATGGGGCCGAATGGATACAAGCCAGGGAAAGAGAGAAAAGGAGAGAAAGATAAAAAACAAAAGTCGGTGACCCCCCTTAAGCTGCACACACACCATGGTCTAAACATAGCTAGTTTGAAGCCTGTTACTTGCTGAGGCCCTTTTGAAACCGAATACAATCGTCTAATAGTAACCAACATTAAGTTACAAGGGTTAATCTAGCTATATCTAGACGATATTGTGAAGCTTAGGAAGGACATGTGGGGGCTAGAAGGATTAATCGATATATAGTCTGTACCCTTTTAGTGGGTAGACGTCCTTCCTAAGCTGACTAACATCGTCTAATAATTGCCTGAATACATTAAAAAGGACGTCGCCGGTACTGAAGGGGTTAACAAGATACAGGGACGTAGCTATAGGGTCGTTATCGCTCGCCCCGAACAAAATTGACACCCGAATGGTGTGAAGTGTCTTAGTATTGAGAGATGAATGGGGTGAAACGTCTTTAAGTCTTCAAACTAATGGGGTGAAACTACTTACAATCTCCAAACTAATGAGGCGAAACGTCTTACAATCTCCAAACTAATGAATCGAAACGGGGAAGGTCCAAAAAGAGCTCCCATCAAACACGGTAGTTATCAGCCACCACCCAACCCTATTAACGCCTTTAAATTAAAGTTATCTGTCAATATAAAGTATAAATATTCAAAATACATACTGTTTGTATATTTATACTTGATATTGACAGATAATTTGACTTTAAAGGCGTTAATAGGGTTGGGTGGTGGCTGATAACTACCGTGTTTGATGGAGGAGCAATAATGGTTTAGTGGTTCTCACAGGTAAGCCATGGTAGCCTTGTCCGTTTCTTAGTCATTAATGTGCGACTTTAACCTCACGACACAGGGACAAGTGGCTTATTTCTACACTTTTGGTAATGCACTATATTGACGAAAATTAGGGCACGGTGTGAACAAAGCTGTGTCAAAATATCAAACTGATCCAACCGTTTGTTAATAAGTGATTCCCGAAAAACGATGCCACACGCCTCTGAAACCCAGAGTAGAACATTTTGAACATAATTCCAACAACATTGTTTTTGGCCTTTTCGAACTTACTGACGTTTACTTGGGAAGAAATTCGAACACGTACAAGTTTCAAACCCTGCACTATCAACACGTACTTAAGGGGAGATTTCCACTTGAGGGATTGTTTTCTGGATCCCTTTCTCCCTCATGTTTAGCCCCATTGCTTGTGAGATTTAAAGACGCTTGCCCCATTAGTTTGGCGATTTAAAAAACCCTCGCCCCATTTCTGTCAATTTTAAGATCATTTAGGTGTCGATTTTTTCCTGGCGAGCGATAGCGAGCCTGTAATTTAAGGGGAACCGGCCTTCGGCCATGACATTTTTCTACCGAAAAATGTACAAATTTATCTTGAAAGGGGGTCGAGGGGGTGTTTTTCTAAGCTTGATGGAGGTCTAGGGAAGAAACTAAATACCTCCCCTTAATTAACACCACTTACGTATTTCCAACAAATGTTATAATATTACAAACGATCCCATTTCCAAGGACCTGTTCAAAACCACATAATTGGTTCGTGGGAAACAAGTTCGAAGGATTTTCGAACTTATTTCCGAATTTCACACTTAATACAGAGTGGATATTCTCGAACATAATTCCAATTAGCACATTTCGAACCTCATTCAAATTAGAACATTTCGAACTTAATTCAAACGACAACAACAACACTTATCTTCTGATCTAACTACCATTTCCAATTGGGTCAGAGAAAACCTTGTTACATTTAATGCTTCCAATACCCAATTTCTCCATTTATCTACTCGTCGTGAACTACCCGAGGACTATCCCTTGAACTACCCGAGGACTATCCCTTGAACTACCCGAGGACTATCCCTTGAACTACCCGAGGACTATCCCTTGAACTACCCGAGGACTATCCCTCGAACTACCCGAGGACTATCCCTCGAACTACCCGAGGACTATCCCTCGAACTACCCGAGGACTATCCCTCGAACTACCCGAGGACTATCCCTTGAACTACCCGAGGACTATCCCTTGAACTACCCGAGGACTATCCCTTGAACTACCCGAGGACTATCCCTTGAACTACCCGAGGACTATCCCTTGAACTACCCGAGGACTATCCCTTGAACTACCCGAGGACTATCCCTTGAACTACCCGAGGACTATCCCTTGAACTACCCGAGGACTATCCCTTGAACTACCCGAGGACTATCCCTTGAACTACCCGAGGACTATCCCTTGAACTACCCGAGGACTATCCCTTGAACTACCCGAGGACTATCCCTTGAACTACCCGAGGACTATCCCTTGAACTACCCGAGGACTATCCCTTGAACTACCCGAGGACTATCCCTTGAACTACCCGAGGACTATCCCTTGAACTACCCGAGGACTATCCCTTGAACTACCCGAGGACTATCCCTTGAACTACCCGAGGACTATCCCTTGAACTACCCGAGGACTATCCCTTGAACTACCCGAGGACTATCCCTTGAACTACCCGAGGACTATCCCTTGAACTACCCGAGGACTATCCCTTGAACTACCCGAGGACTATCCCTTGAACTACCCGAGGACTATCCCTTGAACTACCCGAGGACTATCCCTTGAACTTCAACAATACAAAAATCAACCCTTCATCTTGTCTCAGTATTCACGGCGTCTCTTTTTCTTCTGCTCTCTCTTGGAAGGACCATATTACCGGTCTTGTTAAGGCGACTTCCCAGAAGTCGGGTGTGCTCAACCGCCTCAGGGGGTTCTTTACCCCTGCACAGCTTCTTGCTCTGTACAGGGGCACAGTGCGTCCTTGTATTGAGTAATGTTTACATGTGTGGGGAGGATTCTCTCACACAGCACTTCTAGACAAAGTAGAAAGGAAAGCCTTTTGTATCATTAACTTTCGTCCACTCACCGACTCTCTGCAATCTCTCT
The DNA here is from genome assembly GCA_037953745.1 of Lithodes maja. Taxonomy (NCBI): domain Eukaryota; kingdom Metazoa; phylum Arthropoda; class Malacostraca; order Decapoda; family Lithodidae; genus Lithodes; species Lithodes maja. The sequence goes on from JBAKBP010017366.1 coordinate 13,561, forward strand.
CTCTTCGCCGCTATGTTGCATCTCTCTCGCTATTTTATCGCTACTATAATAATCAGTGTTCCTCAGAGCTCTCTCAGTGCATACCACCTCCTCTACGTAGGGTACGTAGTACCCATCTTGCAACACAATCCTAACCGTACTCTGTACAACTCACCAACTTAACAGTGAAGCGATACTCCCAATCTTTCTTCTATTCAACAGTTAAGCTCTGGAACTCTCTCCCTGAATCCATCTTTCCCTCGTCATATGACTTAAATCGTTTCAAACTCCGTGTGTCCAGACATTTTGGCTCGAACGTTCCTTGATTTTGGCCCTGACACTCTTTCAACTCTGGGAGAGGTACTCATCGCAGGCGGTTTTGCCTTTTGTCTCCCTCATCCACATAGAAAAAGAAACACACACACACACACACACACACACACACACACACCTCCCCGTGGTATAACAGATAGCGCGTCTGGCTCACAACCAGAAGGTCCCGAGTTCGAGACCCGGGCGGGGAAGAGACATTTGGGCAAGTCTCCTAACGGTGTAGCTTCTGTTCACCTAGCAGTATAAATAGGAACCTGGTATAAGTGGACGAAGTTGTGACGTCCCATCTGGGGTTGGTGATCGGTTACAAGGTGAGATGGGTATCGTACTGGTCAACCTAAGCTACTGGTCAACCTAAGCCTTCGGGTGAGACTGGTACCGTAGTGAGAATGGTACCGTACAGATTAACTCTAAGCCTTCGTTTCCAGATGTCGCCAATTGGCTAAAATACAGACTACACACACATCCACAGCCACTCCAACGATACATAAACACTTAACATGCATTTCACGCAATACATTCCCAGTTAAGGAGGCGCGATAATAATGAGCTTAGCTCGCATTGCGTAGATTCCCCTTGACGAACAAGCAAGTGAGTGAATTACACACACACACACACACACACACACACACACACACCTACACTAAGGAATGACCTCTTTACTATAATCCGACTCCGCTTGTGCGTGATTAGATCTCTCCCGTGACATTTGGCCTCGCATTATAACCCGATTTCTTGGGCTACCTCTTCTGTCTCTTAAGGGGGGTGACCTGTTTTTTTCTCTTTCTTGGTTGTATCCATTTGGCCCCATTCAGCTTACTGTTTTAAGACATTTATCGCCATCCAGGATTTTTTCTGGCGAGCAATAGCGAGCCAACAGTTTTATGGAGAAATCCGGCTTCGCCGGACCCATTTTTCTATCGAAAAATGTACAAATTTAGCCAACTGTCTAACTCATTATCCAAAATATGGTGGCTCGCTTTCGCTCGCCGGGTATAAATAGACACCTGGATGGGAATGAACGTCTTAATACAGTAGGGTGAATAGGGCCGAATGGGTACAACCCAGAGAGAGAACAAAAGCAGGTCACAGTGTACAGATGGTGTAAGGGGTACACCATCTGTACACTCTCATACAAAATGTCTCCCCCTCGTAAAACATACAATTCCCCCAATATTTTCTCCTGGTCTTGTGATGGGATGGATATACGTGTGAATAATGTCTATGAATAAGCAATGTGTACGTACAGTCGCCCTAATAAGTCATGTCTCGGCACCATGTATGTTTTGATCAATAATTGGTATCAGCAATATCCAAGCTTCATTTCTTCATATCGAGTGAAATATACAAACATGTTCCTAGACTTACACCCCCTATTCAACATCTGACAGACATTAATACAGCACAGAGGAAGCCAAACGTATTGACACCTGGGACATGACTTATTAGCGCGACCGTACATAGGCACATGAATAGGCATCTTTGTAGCTTGCTTTTTTTTTTTTTTTTTTTCTATGTGATATGAGGGAGGTAAAAGGCATAACTGCCTATAGCGAGTGCCTCCCCCATAGTTGAAAGAGTGACAGGGCCAAAATCAAGGGACGTTCGAGCCAAAATGCCTGAACACACGGAGTTTGAAGCAATTTAAGTCATAGGAAGAGGGAAAGACTGATTCTGGGAGAGTTCCAGAGCTCAGCTGTTGAGTAGAAGAAAGTTTGAGAGTAACTTTTCACTCTTGGGTTGGAGAGTTGCACAGAGTAGGGGTGGGATTTAGTTGCAAGACGGGTACCACGTGCCCTACGTAAAGGAGGTGGTATGCACTGGGATAGCTCTGAGGAACACTGATTATTATAGTAGCGATAGAATAGCGAGAGAGATGCAACATTGCGGCGGAGAGAGAGAGATTGCAGAGTTGGTGAGTGGACGGGAGTTAATGATACGAAAGGAGCTTAACCCCTTCTGTATCGGCGACGTCTCTTATATTTTATTTCAGTTACATTTAGACGATTTTATGAAGCTTAGGAAGGATATATGGTAGCTAAAAGGGTTAATTGAGATAGTCTGTAGCCTTTTAATGGGTAGACATCCTTCCTAAACTGAATACAATCGTAAATCAGTTGCCAGAATCTAATGACAAATACATCACCGGTACAGAAAGGGTTAATTGCCTGTGTGTGTATACAGTATGTAAAAGCGTTTGGGAAGGTCTATAGAGTTAGGGGAGAGATAGACAGCACAATAATATTTAGCTTGAGAGTGACAGAAAAGTTTGTTACAGAGATTTGAGAATTCAGAGGAGTCGAAATCAAGATCACGAGAAGGTGAGTTGATTGTGAACAAATACACAACAACATCCACCTTTGGCTTGGAAACTACGATAGAGAAAGTCTGAGTCGTGGTGAGTAAAAGATCGGTTTGTTGAAAGAAAGGTGGTGTTCAACAGAGGGAAGTTAAGGGGAGGAAGACCATTTTTCTGGACCCCCTTCTCCCTAATGATTAGCCCCACTAGTTTTGAGATTGTAAGACGTTCAGCCCATTAGTTTGGTGATTAACACCTTTCGCCCCATTTCGTTGTCAATTTTAAGACCTTTCGTGCCATTTAGGTGTCGATTATTTCCTGGCGAGCGATAGCGAGCCTGCAATTTTAAGAGGAACCGGCCTTCGGCCGGGAAATTTTTCTACCGAAAAATGTACAAATTTATCTTGTCTAGGGGGTGCTTTTCTAAGATTGATGGAGGTTTAGGGAGGAAACTAAAAGAATATATGAATACATTAATTAATAGACCAAACAAACTGTCTGCCTCCCCTTAAGGTCCAGACGGTATTGTGCAGCATAATTTACTGGTTCGGCTCAATGGTTTAATAGTTTTTTTTTAGTTTGCTCTCTAAACCTCTATCAAACTCTAAAAATACACCCACAAGACCCCCCTTCGATATAAATTTGCACATTTTTCGGTAGAAAAATTTCCCGGCCGAAGGCCGATTCCTCTTCAAATACAGGCTCGCTATCGCTCGCCAGGAAAAAAATCGACACCTAAATGGCACGAAAGGACTTAATATTGGCAAACAAATGGGGCAAACGGTCTGAAAATCGCCAAACTAATGAGGCGAATGTCTTGAAATCTCATAACTAATAGGGCTAAACATGAGGGAGGAGGAGGACTCGAAAAACTAACTGCCTCCCCTTAAAGGAAAGGCCGCAGCGAATGTTGCAAAAGTTGATGTTGGTAAGAGTGGCAGCTGGTCGTGGTGCAGAACATGTGAAGGGAGCCCACCTCGATTTTTTTTCTCTTTCTTTCCCTCTCTCTTTGGCTTGTATCCATTCGGCCCCATTCAGCCTACTGTTTTAAGACGTTTACCCCCATCCAGGTGTCAATATTTTGCTGGCAAGCGGTAGCGAGCCAGCATATATATTTTTTGTTTTGACAGCAGGCTAACTTTGTACATTTTTCGATAGAAAAATTTCTCCAGCGAAGCCGGATTTCTCCATACAATGCTGGCTCGCTATCGCTCGCCAGGAAGAAATCGACACTTGGATGTGGATAAATGTCTTAAAACTGTTGGCTGAATGGACACAAGCCAGAGAAAGAGAAACAAGGATAGAAAGATAAACAAAAAAGCAGGTGACCCCCCTTAAGGGGTCGTTAGTGGAAGGTTGGGTGAGTATTGGGGGGGGGAGGGGGTTATGGTCCAGCCAGTGTGTGTGTGTGTGCACACACACACGCACGCACGCACGCACGCACGCACACACACACACACACTTTCTAAAGGAAGTTCTAAAGGAAGCTAAGGATGAGCTCTCCAAACCACTGACATTACTATTCAATAAATCCTTGCAGTCTGGAACTATGCCTGATCAGTGGAAGATAGCCAACGTAACACCGATATTCAAAAAAGGCAGCAAATCCCTACCCAGTAACTATCGTCCAATTAGCTTAACCTCAGTTGTATGTAAAATGCTAGAAACGGTCATAAGAGACAGACTCGTAAATCACTTAGAGGAAAATAACATACTTAAAGATACTCAACACGGCTTTCGTAAAAAACGTTCCTGTTTAACAAACCTCTTAGACTTCTTCCACGATATCCTCAACCTCTACGATGAGAGTAAAGCTGTAGATATTATATACCTTGATTTTCAAAAGGCCTTTGACAAAGTTCCCCACAAACGTTTACTGCTAAAACTAAAAGCGCATGGAATACAAGACGGTGTGTTGAAATGGATAGAAAATTGGCTCAGCGACAGAAAGCAAAGAGTAGTCATACACGGTAAGGCACCTAAATGGACCAATGTAAGTAGCGGGGTACCCCAGGGATCGGTACTAGGACCAATTATCTTTCTAATTTACATCAACGACATAGATGAGGGTCTCACCTGCACAATCTCAAAATTTGCTGACGATACAAAAATTGCAAATAGCGTACTCTCATAAGATCAAGTTGACGATATGCAACACAATCTAGATAAATTGTCACATTGGGCCCAAATTTGGCAAATGAGTTTCAATGCGGATAAACGTAAAGTACTACATATCGGATACCTAAATGAGAAAGCAAACTATTCGATGAATGGCACTCAGCTTAAGAATGTAAACAGAGAAACCGATCTGGGAGTAACAATATCGAGTAACCTAAAACCGAGTCAACAATGTTCAGAAGTTGTTAAGAAGGCAAACAAAATAATTGGCTTTATAGGCAGATCATTTGAGCATAAATCCAAAGACGTAATCCTAACCCTTTACAATTCCTTAGTCCGCCCTCTTCTGGAATACTGTGTTCAATGCTGGTGCCCTTATTACCAAAAAGATATAAACAAGCTAGAACGAGTTCAACGTAGAGTTACCAAAATGATACCTAGCCTAAAGAACAAACCATACGAAGAGCGAAGAGCGTCTTAGAGAATTAAATCTATTTCCTTTAACCCAGCGCAGATTAAGAGGTGACTTAATTCAAGTGTTCAAAATCATCAAAGGCATCGACAATATGAACTGTAGTAAGTACTTCACTATCGACCAATCTAATTACACGCGGGGAAACGGTTGCAAAATTATTGGTAAATCTTTTAACTCACACGAATCTAAGAATTTCTTCTTCAATCGAGTTGTCAACTTGTGGAATGGGCTTCCCCGAGACGTTATAGACTGCAGCACCGTTGATTAATTTAAATTCCGCCTAGACAAATATCTCGCATCAAACCCGCGACTGACTGCGTTTGTAAATGAATAACTTTATTTTATCCTCCCCTCCCCTCAGTTACTAACCCATATGTCCCCTACTAACTTCCTAGTCCTGCCACGTTAATGGCAGGGCAGTAGTTCCCTTTCCAATGTTCCCTTACCCACTCTAAACCACTATTTGGACACTTGATCCTCAGTGTTTTGGAGGACAAGCAGCCTAGAAGGGTCACTAGATCTGTTGTTGCTTGATTTCCTTTGTACACACACACACACACACACACACACACACTTATAGCTGGTGCTGTTTAGTGAGGTGCTTGGTCGTTTGCGTCTTCGTGGCATTGTCTTTTTTTTTTTTGCTATGCTACATATTTACCCATCATTCATATTTACCCATCATTCATACACTATATCCAGTTCAGAGTTTATGTAAAATAAGCTTTATGCAAAAATAAAATGTATTTACTTGTTGACATACAAACAAATTTCACTCACATTTGTCTGTGTGTGTGTGTGTGTGTGTGTGTGTGCGTTGTGTTTGTGTGTGTGTGTGTGGTGTGTGTGTATATACGCGTGTACGTGAATGTGTGTGAATGTGTGTGTGTGTCTGCAATTATGACACCCCCGTTACCACTCCCATCTACTTCCCCCCCCAAAAAAAAATATATATATACAGTATATGATGGTGAGAAGAATCAGCGCCATATTCTCGATAAGATATTTCAAAGTGACACTATTGTTGGCTTAAGGGCAGGTATTTAGTTTGTTCCCTACGTTTTCATCAAGCTTAAAATTACACCCCCTAGACCCCCTTTCAAGATAAATTTGTAAATTTTTCGGTAGAAAAATGTCCAGGCCGGAGGCCGGTTGCTCTTAAATTACAGGCTCGCTATCGCTCGCCAGGAAAAAATTGACACCTTAACCCTTCCTACCCGGGCAGTCTTAGCTAATGACGGTCGCCCCTACCCGGGCGATATGGCCGAAAAACGTCTAGCCTAGGCTACCGTATTTATGTTTATTTTCACTGCTAGAACTTTCCCACTCATCTATAATCGTAGTGCGGTTTTCAATCTGTATTTTGGCATTGAGTAGAGCTCTGTAAGTCAACTGGTTCAGTTGTGATGACGATTTCAGTGGAGCCAATATTGCAGAGATGTTGCCAATATGGGGGCTTTTTAGACACTAATTTCGTCATGACGTCATAACAATAACATTGAGGAGTCTTCTCCTTCTTGATTTCGGAGGTGCGGTGACGAACGCTTGGGTTTGTTGACATACGTCGTACGCACAGCGTTCGGACCAAGCTTAATTAGGCTATTAAGCTCATGCCTTAGATAAGGCATACCGGGTAGCGGCCCTTCTTTCGTGCTGTCCTTACCTAAGGCAGCCCGGGTAGGAAGGGTTAATGGCACGAAAGGTCTTAAAATTGACAGAAATGGGGCAAAGAGACTTAAAATGTCCAAACTACTAGGGCGAACGTCTTAAAATCTCAAAAACAATGGGCTAAACATAAGGGAGAAAGGGGTCCAGAAAAAAAATCCCTCACGTGGAGACCTCCCCTTAATTGTTTTCAGCTCGTGGTAAACTGTCCCTTAAGGGGAGATCTCTACTTGAGGGATTTTTTTCTTGACTCCTTGCTCCCTCATGTTTAGCCCCATTGCTTTTGAGATTTTAAGACAGTCGCCCCATTGCTTTTGAGATTTTAAGACAGTCGCCCAGTAGTTGGCGATTTTAAGAACTTTCGCCCCATTTCCGTAAATTTTAAGACCTTTCGTGCAATTTAGGTGTCGATTTTATCCTGGCGAGCGATAGCGAGCCTGTAATTTAAATGTCCCGGCTTTCAGCCGGGACATTTTTCTACCGAAAAATGTACAAATTTATCTTGAAAGGGGCTCAAGGGGGTGTAATCTTAAGCTTGCAGGATATCTAGGGACCAAACTAAAAACCTCCCCTTAAGCCTCTGTTTGCTCGTTACTTACTGAAGTACCCGGTAATATGAAACTACAATGTCTCGCCAACATTAACCCCTTGCGCACCATGACGTCTTTTTACCTTTGATTCTGGCTAAGATTAGATGATTCTACGCAGCTTAAGGACATATGCTGTTACTAAGAGGGTTTATTGAGATCGTATTTACCTATTTGAGTCGTAGAGGTAGATAACAAACTAAAGAAAATCGTCTAATGGTAACCACAATACGATGAAAATGACTTAATGGGGTGAAGGGGTTAAGGGGGTAGTGCTGGCTTTTTAGCCTACATATTTATATATTAATGTATTTTTTAGTTTCCTCGCTCGACCTCCATTAAGCTTACAAAACAACCACCCCTTTCAAGATAAATTGTAAATTTTTTGGTAGAACCTTCTAAAATTACAGGCTCGCTATCACTCGCCAGAAAAAAAACTCCCGACACCTAAATGGCACGAAAGGTCTTAATATTGACAAAGAAATTATGTGAAAAGTCTCAAATCGCCAAACTAACAGAACGAACGTCTTAAAATCTCAAAACCACGGGCGAGAGGTAGAAACGAGACAGAGGGTTCGGGTAGCCAAAGGGTTTATATAATCTGTTCCCGGGTTTCAGTAGACCACTTGCGAGTTCAGGCTATAAGGAAGTTGGAGCTGTAGCCATTGATATTTAGCAGAAATGTTAGCCATAATACGGTTGTAGTACATTTATAAATACATAAAATTAAATTCAACCTACTTTCTACCCATTAGAAACCCACATACTTGTTGCATTGCTGTTTGATACCGATGTTTACAGCTCCAACTTCCTTATAGCCTGAAACTCGCAAGTGGTCAATTGAGCCATTATATTTGTTTACATTCGTTGGCGTATCCCCCCCCCTCCCCCAACCTGCTACAAGAAAAACAAACAAAATCAATCACTGGGGACAACAAGGTAGGAACAAGGTAGGGTCCACTCTATCCAACTAGGGTGTGTGTGTGTTACTCAGTTACTTGTTCGTCAAGGGGAATCCACGCAATGCGAGCTAAGCTCATTATTATCGCGCCTCCTTAACTGGGAATGTATTGCGTGAAATGCATGTTAAGTGTTTTATGTACTGTTGGAATGGCTGTGGATGTGTGTGTAGTCTGTATTTTAGCCAATTGGCGACATCGGAAACGAAGGCTTAGGGTGGATCTGTATGGTACCATTCTCACTATAGACGGTACCGTCTCGCCCGAAGGCTTAGGTAGCCATCAGCTTAGGTGAACCTATGATACCCATCTCGCCTTGTACCATTTTTGCCAACCCCAGATGGGACGTCACAACGTCGCCCACTTATTCCAGGTACCAATTTACAGCTAGGTGAACTGAGGCTAACACATGAAAGGAGACAAGCCCAATTTGTCTCCGCCCGGCCGGGGATTGAACCCCCGACCCCTCGTGTGTGAGACGAGAGCTCTACCTACTAGGCTACGGGCTGTGTGTGTGTGTGTGTGTGTGAGGTGGGGGGGGGGGGGGGGGCGGTGGTTTTCTACACCACTTTCTCCCTCGTGTTTAGCCCCTTTATTTTTGAGGTTTTAAGACGTTCATCCCATTAGTTTGACGATTTTAAGATTTTTCGCCCCATTTCGTTGTTAATGTTAAGACCTTTCGTGCCATTTAGGTGTCGATTTTGTTTCCTGGCGAGCGATAGCAAGCCTGTAATTTTAAGAGGAACCGGCCCTACCGAAAAATGTACAAATTTATCTTGAAGGGGGGTCTAGGGTGTGTGTATTTAAGCTTGATGGAGGTCTAGCGAGGAAACTAAAACAATTATGAATAACTGAATAAATAGACCGAAAAAACAGCCACTATCCCCTTAATGTGTGAGTGTGTGTGTGTGTGTGTGTGTGTGTGTGTGTGTGTGTGTGTGTGTTTGATTGTAGGTGTGTGTGTGTGTGTGTGGGGGGGGGGGGGGGTGGTAATGTGTGAATGTGTATGTGTAGTGTGTGTGTGTGTAGGTGTGTGTGTGTGTGTGTGTGTGTGTGTGTGTGTGTGTGTGTGGTGTGTGTGTGTGTGTGTGTGTGTGTCGGTGTGGGGGGGGGGTAATGTGTGTTGTGTGTGGGTTTCATTGTAGGTGTGCATGTGTGTAAATATGAATATGTGTGTTTATGTGTATGAGAGGAGGGGGGGGGGGTAATGTGTGAACGTGTGTGTGTATGTATGTGTATATTTGAGTACGTACATCTGTCTGTCACTCAGGCGTACACAGGCATCATAACTCAAAGTGATGAGTGTGTTGACATGCAGAGACCCAGGCTGGTGGCACTGAGGCACTCATACGCACACACTCACACTCATATACACACACACACATTATATATATAAATACACACACACACACGCATAACGCCTAATCCATATAAAACATTTATATACTGGTTTTAAAATTACACAGACACACAAACGCATGCGAATAATTAAGATATATACAAATATGCGGACATTAACACATGCACACAAATTCATAAACACATGCACAAACTAACACACATATACAACGCCTCTCTCTCTCTCTCTCTCTCTCTCTCTCTCTCTCTGATACACAGCATTTAACTAGTACCCTGGAACACGTGTTATGCAAATTATCTGTGAATATATCGAAGCTTGTACGTAAGTGAATATAGTCAATGAGGTAAATAAGCGCTGTTTGTTTTTACACACATACACCCACATATATACACACACACACATATATATATATATATATATATATATATATATATATATATATACAGTATATACACTCTCCCTCATATATATATATATATATACACATTAACACACACATACACCCTCCCAACACACACACAAACACATACACACAAACACACACGGAAACAGTCAAACCCTCATTTTTCTCCCGTTTCCAGATTTTCCTCACCCGCCTCCATCACTCATTGTACTGGGGGGGGGGGGGGGGAGGAGGAGGAGGACGATGAAGAGGAGGAGGAAAAAGATGAAGGAAGAGAGAGGAGCAAGAAGAGGAGGAAAAGACGAAGGAAGTAGAGGAGGTAGAGGAGGAAGAAGACGAAGGAAGTAGAGGAGGAAGAAGACGAAGAGGAAGAAAAGAGGGGAGGAGGAAGAAAAGAGGGGAGGAGGAAGAGGACGAAAGAAGGGAGGAAGATGAAGGAGGACAAGAAGCTAGAGGAGGTTGAGGAGGAAGATGAGGAGGAAGATGAAGAGGAGGAGGAGGAAGAATAAAGGGAGGAAGATGATGAGAAAAATTAGGAGGAAGAAAGGGGAGGAGGAGGAAGAGAGGGGTAGGAGGAAGAGGACGAAAGAAGGGAGGAAGATGAAGAGGAGGAAGAAAGAAGGGAGGAAGATGAGAATTATGAGAAAATGAAAAGGATATGATAGAAAACATGTGATTGAAGAACAGTATGACGAGGATAATGTCTACATATGTGGTTATTTGTATGGTAAGGGTGACTATCAATTATTATATGCCACTGAACAGGCTACATTCATTTTCTTGAACAGCATGACAAATTGGTGATTTAGGTATTGTTCATTATTAAGGGATTTACGGTAGTTTATCTGATATATATTTAGTAATCTGAAGGGTATGAGTTTCGATCGTATTATTATTATTATTATTATTATTATTATTATTATTTTTTTTTTTTTTTTGTTTTTTTTTTTTTAACTTCGTCCACCATTTGTTTTCCGTGTTCTTCATAACCTAATTTTCTTAAGGGGGGATGGGGTTTTTTTCTGGACTTCGTTCTGCCTCATGTTTAACCCCATTAGTTATGAGACTTTGACGTTTTTTGTCAGGTGTCAATATTTTCCTGGCGAGCGGTAGAGAGCCAGCATATATATATTTTTTTGTTTTGACAGCAAGCTAAATTTGTACATTTTTTGATAGAACACTTTTTCCGGCAAAGCCGGATTTCTCCATACAATGCTGGCTCGCTATCGATCGCCAGGAGGAAATCGACACCTGGATGGGGATAAACGTCTTAAAACAGTTGGCTGAATGGGGACGAATGGATACAAGCCAGGAAAAGAGAGAAAAGGAGAGAGCGATAAAACAAGCCGGTGACCCCCCCTTAACCCCTGCACGTTGGAATAGAGCGGCGGCGTGACCTAACATCTAATAATGACCTGTTGGTAACCGCAATGTATAGAATAACAATGCAATCTCTTAAGGGGAGGCAGACCGTTTTTCTGGACCCCCTTCTCCCTAATGTTTAGCCCCACTAGTTTTGAGATTATAAGACGTTCGGCCCATTAGTTTGGCGATTTTAACACCTTTCGCCCCATTTCGTTGTCAATTTTAAGACCTTTTGTGCCATTTAGGTGTCGATTATTTCCTGGCGAGCGATAGCGAGCCTGCAATTTTAAGAAGAACCGGCCTTCGGCCGGGATATTTTTCTACCGAAAAATTTACAAATTTATCTTGAAGGGGGGTCTAGGGGGGGTTTTCTAAGCTTGATGGAGGTCTAGGGAGGAAACTAAACAAATATATGAACACATTAATTAATAGACCAAACAAACGGTCAGTCTCCCCTTAATGACTAAATAACCTACATAATTCATATGTTTTCAACAACCCACCAATTAACTTACAAATATACGTAATTAATGAAATCAATGAAACTAGATGAATATATAATGTGGTACTCGAAGGACTCGAACCTAGGATACTCACACCGAAATGCGGCGCAGTTAAAAGTTTATGCACAAGCCTACGACATATTATGCATTCTGGAATACTGACTATTTATCTGAGCTATGGTAGCCTAATAATTAGACGAATGGAAGGGTAATTAATGGGCACTTAGGAGGGGTCACCGGCTTTTTTATTATCTTTCTCTCCTATTCTCTCTTTCCCTGGCTTGTATCCATTCGGCCCCATTCAGCCAACTGTTTTAAGACGTTTATCCACATCCAGGTGTCGATTTCTTCCTGGCGAACGATAGCGAGCCAGCATTGTATGGAGAAATCCGGCTTCGCCGGAGAAATTTTTCTATTGAAAAATTTACAAATTTAGTTTGCTGTCAAAACAAAAATATTTATATGCTGGCTCGCTACGTATCGCCAGGAAAATATTGACACCTGGATTGGGGTAAACGTCTTAAAATAGTAGGCTGAATGGGGCCGAATATATACAAGCCAAAGAGAGGGAGAGAAAGAGAAAAAAAGCGAGGTGGGCTCCCTTAACCCCAATGGAAGGCCTCGCTAGGACTTACTAAAAGGGTCACGTCTGAAGATAATCACCCAAGCTTTGATTACTACCTTACCCGTACTGTTAATATGACAGGGGTTTGATTACGTATGAAAACAATAACATTACTTACCCGTACTGTTAATATGACAGGGGTTTGATTACGTATGAAAACAATAACATTAGCACAATACTCTGATGTAAGCTAACTCGAACCCTATGGAATTTCAATATAATGTTACTATAGTCCGTTCATTTTAGGTTGGGCAGAAATCGTAACCCCTAACCTACCGTAACTCAAAAAGGACTATAGTAATCGAGCTAATATTTCTACCAAATAGGAAAACTTGGCTAGGGAATAGGGGTGGAAATAGACGGCGCATTTGCTCTAGCCCTATTTAAGTGACAGAGGTTAGAGGTTACGATTTCTGCCCAACCTAGAATGAACGGACTATAGTCGCTATATATGTGTTATTTCATTGGTCGCTACAATACATCACTTTTGTCAGTCCGATAATACGTGTTCGCAGTCAATTTCGACAATCCCCATAGTTGATAGACGTTTCGGTATTATTGTCTTTTAGGCGCGATCGGGATTTTAGCAACTATACTTATTGTTTGTTCTACATTTTTTTTTTTCAGGATACAGAGGTTTTATTTACCGATGACTGTATTGTTTCTATGGTTCTTCCAAACTCATTTATCTATTATTTTTATTTTTATTTTTATTTTTTTATCTATTTATTTTTGCTAGATTCAATTTGTCCCTTTCCCTTCCGTATGCTGACGCCTTTTTTTTTTTTTTTTTTTTTTTACTCTGGCTATCAAAATATTATATTCAGTTTAGGCGAAACCAGTTGGAGATAAAAGGTCAATTGAGATTGTACAGTCGTCGTCAGGAATTTCTGGACAATTTTTGGATCAATAATTATGATATCCAGGCGAAGTATTTGGGTGAACTACAAAAAACCACACAGATTAGATTACCGGGATTCACAAGTTAGTGCTCGCCGTCTTGCTTTTATCATTAACCCCTTCTGTACCGGCGACGTCTTTTTTACTTTATTTTGGCTACTGTTAGCGAGATGCAACGGGAGAAAAATGTCACCAACATTCCCCCCAACCATCGACCAACCACAACCACCACCTCAGAAGCACCAGTGCGCATTGGAACCATAACTTCATCATGCAGCATAAATCAGCGCCCCCAGAGATCCAAAAACCATAACAACAGGGGAAGAAGATGTATCAAACAAAACCAAATCAACAAGGCTAACTCCAACAAACCACCAGGCATGAAGAAGGAAAAAGACAGTTGGAGGGGAGACTGCCCTAGCCGCCCAGACACACACGTGGACCACAGCAACTCTATGCAAATAGAATATCAACTCCTTCAGTGTGCCCCTGTGTTGTGTAATGACCCAAGGAAAGAAAATGTGAAGAAATAATAAACCCCAATAACATAATATATACATAAATATATACATAAATATATACATAAATATACACATAAATATATACATAAATATACACATAAATATATACATAAATATACATAAATATATACATAAATATATACATAAATATACACATAAATATATACATAAATATATACATAAATATATACATAAATATATATATAAATATACATACAAATAATGAGGAAATGAATAACCAAGTCATAGTAGACTCACCTCACCCATCAGGCCTAAATCCCCCTCAGAGTCAATACGAACCCCAGCTTCACATACAAATTATACCTACATCCTCCTCATGTATTCTCAAAACCAAATCAAGTGTTAATGCGACTGGCTCCCTTACAGAAACCAAAGCCAGAGGCTCATGCATGTCCCTCTTGCCCAAGAACCAGGCCCCCCTGATGCCGACCAAATCAGTTTCACTTTGCGCGTTGAGCCTAGACAAAGTAAGCCTTCAGCCCTCAGACTTCTCTACCATTTTGGGTTCGGAGCTTAGAAGCAAAGGTAAAAATCTTGGTGAGGAACTTCATTCCTTATCTACTGGTGTCCATCCATTCATAAGGAGCCCAGTAGCTGGTTCAATTGCAAGCAACACTTTACGTGAGTTTGCAACTGAAATTCTCGATTTTGCACAGAGCAGCCACTCAAGTCTTTCTCGTGTGACTTAGTATTATACGAAGGGGACGAGATAGATTTTTTGGCTGTGACACCCTTTGACTTGAGCATATTAGGTGACTCCAGTACCTTCGATGCAAGCTTAGATAACCTTGTTCAGCCTCAGTTTGCATCACTGTACCCTTTCGCAGTTCCGGATAGTTTGCTTTAATCTTGTCTGCCAATTCCTGGTAATACCTTAAGTATATCAAGTGTAGGGGATCCTTTGTTGTCATCCTCCAGACTCTGTGTGGATCATGACCAAGTGCGTGGTGTCGAGCCAAGGGAAGAGTGAAAGAGACGACCGTGCCCTGCAGTTATTTGGGCCCGAGCCTGTCTAGGAGGTGTGAAATCCCAGACCCTGTAATAAAAAACCAGGACAACTAAAGCTGCACCACAGTGCTCCAACGTCGCTCTTTCTCTTTCTCCAGCGCCTATTCTCTCTACCAATATCATTTCAGCGTTTCTTTTGTTCGTAACGGTAACGATGATTGTTGCGAGGGTCTAGACTGAGGTATGATAAGGTTCACCAAGTATTAACGTAATTAAAGAAGATTTTCCATTCTTCCCTTGTATAATATTTGTTGCTCTGCTTCGGGAGAACAATACACATTTTATCGGGCGGAAAACGTTTATATACTGCTACGGATACAGGCTCCTGTATTTATTAATGTGGAAATATACAAAGGTTTATCCGGTTATAAATACATACACTTACACGTCAACTTGAATGCTTACTCAGACCTTAGTTTATACGCTACGTGTCATCAGGGTACAAGTTCAATAGTGATTAGTTCAAGTGGCAAGTAATTGCTCCTCAGTCACGTATTTCTGACTATTATATTTATTACAAGTTTATGAATTCATAATTCATATTTATGACTGAGTTTATTCAGTTTAATTACTTGTTCAAGTCACTTAGACTTATTGTTCGTTAGAAGTCAAATACTGTCCTATTGTCCATATTTATTAGTGCTACGCTATTGACCTCGCAGTAACTATTATTTACACTTTACCAAGCCATATTTGAAAGTCTGTATATTTATATCAGCACTTTCTTCATTGTGATTTGAGACTTATCCTCTCTGTGTTATTATTCATATGTTCAGTTATAACATTATTATTCTCTTTATATGAATGTTATGTTTATTGTTCCAGACATATTGAGATTGTACCCTAGCTATAAAGGAATAAAACCTGTTAAAACCTTTCATGTGTATTTTGTGTCCATTGCTTATTACTAGAGTGCTGTGTTTTAGAGTTAAGGTTAATCTTTGCCCAGCGGAGAGGCATCTCAGTTGATGATTAGCGCTGACTCTTAAGGTGGAAATGGCAATCAGACTTATCTCGCGTTTTATTATAAACGTGAAATAACAGTTGGACGGTATTATTCAGTTTAAAAAGAGCCTCCAGCAATTAAGACACTTCGAATTCACTTAACACTTTTTACTACCCCCGATCCTTCATAAACTGCACAAAATCGTGTAAATATAGCTTTAAAAAAAACGTCGTCGAACGAGTTAACCCCTTCAGCACCATGACGCCTATTTACCTTTGATTCTGGCTAAAATTAGACGATTTTATGGAGTTTCAGAAGGACCTATGTTGTTTGGTCTATTAATTCATTTATTGATATATTTTTTAGTTTCCTCCCTAGGCCTCCATCAAGCTTAAAAAAACACCGCCTAGACCCCCCTTCAAGATAAATTTGCACATTTTTCGGTAGAAAAATTTCCCGGCCGAAGGCCGGTTCCTCTTAAAATTGCAGGATCGCTTTCGCTCGCCAGGAAATAATCGACACCTAAAATGGCACGAAAGGTCTTAAAATTAACAACGAAATGGGGCGAAAGGTGTCAAAATCGCCAAACTAATGGGCCGAACGTCTTATAATTTCAAAACTAGTGGGGCTAAACATTAGGGAGAAGGGGGTCCAGAAAAACGGTCTACCTCCCCTTAAGATCGTATTTTCCTATTTCAGTCGTTGAGGTAGACCAAAAACCAAAGAAAATCGTCTATTGGTTACCAGAAAAGGAGGAAAATTACGGGATGGTGGTGAAAGGGTTAAGGGAGCCCACCTCGCTGTTTTTCTCTTTCTCTCCCTCTCTCTTTGGCTTGTATCCATTCAGCCCCATTCGGCCTACTGTTTTAAAAATTTTACCCCCATCCAGGTGTCAATATTTTCCTGGCGAGCGGTAGCGAGCCAGCATATATATATTTTGGTTTTACAGCAAGCTAAATTTGTACATTTTTCGATAGAAAAATTTCTCCGGCGAAGCCGGATGCCTCCATACAATGCTGGCTCGCTATCGCTCGCCAGGAAAAAATCGACACCTGGATGGGGATAAATGTCTTAACACAGTTGGCTGAATGGGGCCAAATGGATACAAGTCAGAGAAAGAGAGAAAAGGAGCGAAAGATAAAAAAAACAGGTGACCCCCCCTTAAGAGATGCGACAGTATTCCCGATCACGATTATACACACTTAGACAATCAACAATCCCGGCCCAATATCATCCCTCCAACAGCACATCCAACCTCCCAATGTTGTTGTTGTTGTTGTTCCCCAAGCAGCCCCAATGAAAAACATGAAAGGTTTTAACAGGTTTTATTCCTTTATAGCTAGGGTATAATCTCAATATGTCTCTGGAACAATAAACATAACATTCATATACAGCCCCAAGGCCCCGAGCAAGGCCAAGGCCATAACCGAGCGCCCCCCCCCCCCAGAACCTTCCCTGCCGACCACAATAAAGCCTGGGTGACCGAAGCCACTCCATGGCGGGGAGCTGAGGAGGGTGCGGAAACGCCTGGGAACCAAAGCCCCTCCCAGAGCCCTGTGCCCCTCAGCAATTATGAAGAATTAGGTAAACAATTAATAAGATTAGTAGATTCAGTTCAGGAGAGCTTCGAAAACTTAAGGGGGTACTACTCGCTTTTATAGACGCCCTTCTCCCTCATGTTTACCATATTAATTTTGTGGTTTTAAGATGTTCGTTCCGTTAGCTTGGCGATTTTGAGACCTTTCACTTTATTTTTGTTATCAATATTAAGACCTTTCGTGCCCTTTAGATGTCCATTTTTTTCATGGAGAGCGAATGCAAGCCTCTAATTTTAGAAGGAACCAAGCCGGACATTTATCTTAAAAACGGGTCTAGGGGGTATTTTTCTAAGTATGATGAAGGTCTAGCGAGGAAACTCAAAAATAAATAAATACATAAATATATAGACCAAAAACCAAGCACTACGCCCTTAAGACCACGATATCTCCTTGAGTGTATAACCTCTTTGATCTCTATACATCCTTCCGAAGCTTAATAAAGATGTCTATTTACTAGCTTGACAAAAATGAAAGGTGGTGCAGCCGTATTGAAAGGGTTAATACTAGTATGCAACAACAAACACCATATCAAAAACATCAACAACAATAACCGTATCAACATCAACAATAACCGTATCAACAACAATAACCGTATCAACATTAACAATAAACGTATCAACAACAATAACCGTATCAACATCAACAACAATAACCGTATGAACAACAATAACCATATCAACATCAACAACAATAACCGTATCAACATCAACAACAATAACCGTATCAACATCAACAACAATAACCGTATCAACAACAATAACCGCATCAACATCAACAACAATAACCGTATCAACATGAACAACAATAACCGTATCAACATCAACAACAATAACCGTATCAACAACAATATCCGTATCAACATCAACAATAACCGTATCAACAACAATAACCGTATCAACATCAACAACAATAACCGTATCAACATCAACAATAACCGTATCAACATCAACAACAATAACCATATCAACATCAACAATAACCGTATCAACAACAATAACCGTATCAACATCAACAACAATAACCGTATCAACATCAACAACAATAACCGTATCAACATCATCAACAATAACCGTATCAACATCAACAATAACCATATCAACATCAACAACAATAATCGTATCAACATCAACAACAATAACCGTATCATCAACAATAACCGTATCAACATCAACAACAATAACCGTATCATCAACAATAACCGTATCAACATCAACAACAATAACCGTATCAACATCAACAATAACCGTATCAACAACAATAACCGTATCAACATCAACAACTGTATCAACATCAACAATAACCGTATCATCAACAACAATAACCGTATCAACATCAACAACAAGAACCGTATCAACATCAACAATAACCGTATCAACATCAACAACAATAACCGTATCATCATCAACAGCAATAACCGTATCAACAACAATAACCGTATCAACAACAATAACCGTATCAACAACAATAACCTTATCAACATCAGCAACAATAACCGTATCAACAACAATAACTGTATGAACATCAACAACAATAACCGTATCAACATCAACAACAATAACCGTATCAACAACAATAACCGTATCAACATCAACAACAATAACCGTATGAACATCAACAACAATAACCGTATCAACATCAACAACAATAACCGTATCAACATCAACAACAATAACCGTATCAACATCAACAACAATAACCGTATCAACATCAACAATAATAATTTCATCATCACAACAATAACCGTATCAACATCAACAATAATAACCGTATCAACATCAACAACAATAACCGTATCAACATCAACAACAATAACCGTATCAACATCAACAATAATAATCTCATCATCACAACAATAACCGTATCACCATCAACAACAATAACTGTATCAACATCAACAACAATAATCGTATCAACAACAATAACCGTATCAACATCAATATCAGCAACAATAACCGTATCAACAACAATAACCATATCAACATCAACAACAATAACCGTATCAACAACAATAATAACCGTATCAACATCAACAACAATAACTGTATCAACATCAACAACAATAACCGTATCAACAACAATAACCGTATCAACAACAATAACTGTATCAACATCAACAACAATAACCGTATCAACATCAACAACAATAACCGTATCAACAACAATAACCGTATCAACAACAATAACCGAATCAACATCAATAACCGTATCAACATCAACAATAACCGTATCAACATCAACAATAACCGTATCAACATCATCAACAACAATAACCATATCAACATCAACAACAATAACCGTATCAACATCAACAACAATAACCGTATCAACATCAACAACAATAATCGTATCAACATCAACAACAATAACTGTATCAACATCAACAACAATAACCGTATCATCAACAATAACCGTATCAACATCAACAACAATAACCGTATCAACATCAACAATAACCGTATCAACATCAACAACAATAACCGTATCAACATCAACAACAATAACCGTATCATCAACAACAATAACCGTATCAACATCAACAACAATAACCGTATCAACATCAACAACAATAACCGTATCAACATCAACAACAATAACCGTATCAACATCAACAACAATAACCGTATCAACATCAACAATAACCGTATCAACATCAACAATAACCGTATCAACATCAACAACAATAACCGTAACATCAACAGCAATAACCGTATCAACAACAATAACCGTAACATCAACAACAATAACCGTATCATCAACAACAATAACCGTATCATCAACAACAATAACCGTATCAACAACAATAACCGTATCAACATCAGCAACAATAACCGTATCAACATCAGCAACAATAACCGTATCAACAACAATAACCGTATCAACATCAACAATAACCTTATCAACATCAATAACAATAACCGTATGAACATCAACAACAATAACCGTATCAACATCAACAACAATAACCGTATCGACAACAATAACCGTATCAACATCAACAACAATAACCGTATCAACAACAATAACCATATCAACATCAGCAACAATAACCGTATCAACAACAATAACCGTATCAACAACAAAAACCGTATCAACATCAACAACAATAACCGTATCAACATCAACAATAACCGTATCAACATCAACAATAACCGTATCAACATCAACAACAATAACCGTATCAACATCAACAACAATAATCTCAACATCACAACAATAACCGTATCAACATCAACAACAATAACCGTATCATCAACAATAATAACCGTATCAACATCAACAACAATAACCGTATCAACATCAACAACAATAACCGTATCAACAACAATAACCGTATCAACATCAACAACAATAACCGTATCAACATCAACAATAACCGTATCATCAACAATAACCGTATCAACATCAACATCAACAATAACCATATCAACATCAACAACAATAACCGTATCAACATCAACAACAATAACCGTATCAACATAAACAACAATAATCGTATCAACAACAATAACTGTATCAACAATAACCGTATCAACATCAACAACAATAACCGTATCATCAACAATAACCGTATCAACATCAACAATAACCGTATCAACATCAACAACAATAACCGTATCAACATCAACAATAACCATATCAACATCAACAACAATAACCGTATCAACATCAACAACAATAACCGTATCATCAACAACAATAACCGTATCAACATCAACAACAATAACCGTATCAACATCAACAACAATAACCGTATCAATATCAACAACAATAACCGTATCAACATCAACAACATTAACCGGATCAACATCAACAGCAATAACCGTATCAACAACAATAACCGTAACATCAACAACAATAACCGTATCAACATCAACAACAATAACCGTATCAACAACAATAACCGTATCAACATCAGCAACAATAACCATATCAACAACAATAACCGTATCAACATCAACAACAATAACCGTATCAACAATAACCGTATCAACAACAATAACCGTATCAACATCAACAACAATAACCGTATCAACATCAACAATAACCGTATCAACATCAACAATAACCGTATCAACATCAACAATAACCGTATCAACATCAACAACAATAACCATATCAACATCAACAACAATAACCGTATCAACAACAATAACCGTATCAACAACAATAACCGTATCAACATCAACAACAATAACCGTATCAACATCAACAACAATAACCGTATCAACATCAACAATAATAATCTCATCAACATCAACAATAACCGTATCAACATCAACAACAATAACCGTATCAACATCAACAACAATAACCGTATCAACATCAACAACAATAACCGTATCAACATCAACAACAATAACCGTATCAACATCAACAATAATAATCTCATCACAACAATAACCGTATCAACATCAACAACAATAACCGTATCAACATCAACAATAATAACCGTATCAACATCAACAACAATAACCGTATCAACATCAACAACAATAACCGTATCAACATCAACAATAATAATCTCATCATCACAACAATAACCGTATCAACATCAACAACAATAACCGTATCAACATCAACAACAATAACCGTATCAACATCAATATCAGCAACAATAACCGTATCAACAATAACCATATCATCAACAACAATAACCGTATCAACAACAATAATAACCGTATCAACATCAACAACAATAACCGTATCAACATCAACAACAATAACCTTATCAACAACAACAATAACCGTATCAACAACAATAACTGTATCAACATCAACAACAATAACCGTATCAACATCAACAACAATAACCGTATCAACAACAATAACCATATCAACATCAACAACAATAACCGTATCAACATCAACAACAATAACCGTATCAACAACAACAATAACCGTATCAACAACAATAACCGTATCAACATCAACAACAATAACCGTATCAACATCAACAACAATAACCGTATCAACATCAACAATAACCATATCAACAACAATAACCGTATCAACATCAACAATATCAACATCAACAACAATAACCGTATCAACATCAACAATAACCGTATCAACATCAACAACAATAACCGTATCAACATCAACAACAATAACCGTATCAACATCAACAACCGTATCAACATCAACAACAATAACCGTATCAACATCAACCGCATCAACATCAGCAATAACCGTATCAACATCAACAACAATAACCGTATCAACATCAACAATAACCGTATCAACAACAATAATCTCATCAACATCAACAATATTCTCATCAACAACAATAATCTAATCAACATCAACAACAATAATCTAATCAACATCAACAACAATATTCTCATCAACAACAATAATTTCAACAACGATAAATAACTACTGTGAATCACTATCTAACTATACTTTTTCACTGTCTTCTAATATCTAATGTTAATATCCCCCGTAAATTTTGCAGTAAACTTTTATACTTAAATGTTTGCATCTTTATTGACACATGAAAATAAATAGTACAAAGGAGTATTGTACTGTGTGTTGGTTACAATCCAAAATAGATAATTGGCACCTGACACCTGTTTGCATTTCATGTTGTCATGCCTATTTCTCTCTTATTCATCGACTAATAAATTATACATAAATAAATAATTGAATAATTTAAACAGATTAATTGTCACTTCCAATGGTGTACACCGGAATAGAAGTAATTATTGATACTGTCAATCAGGATAATTATCTGAGACCAACTTCTTGCGAATCTGCCTATAAGAGCTGTGCGTGATTAGGTTACTACAAAATGTTAACTTATTCCGACAGAGAGGTCAGAGGAAATAGTTAAATATTATAAGATAAACCTACGTTATTATGCATTACAGGCATTTACATGTATAAATGTGTAAAAAATGTATGTGCCACATTATCAGTGTTTGAATTAATTGCATGTTGTTAAGGGGCATTTCATAATTGTATTACATTCCAATTACCCCAAGGATAATATTAAGATTGAGACTTTTGGTTATCAAAAACAATGAAAACTGGTCACAATATACAAAGATAAAAGATTCTAATATTCAACCGAAATCTTCCTGCATACGTTTTCTTTAATACCTATTGTATTCCCATGCTCTTATCAACTAGCTTGGCCAATTGATGGCGCGCACGTAATGCTTTCGCAATTATAGTTTGGAGTTGACACTCCGAATATTCTTTCCTCAGTGCTCTAGAATGTTAGGTGTACAAAACGTGCATATTTCTACCACCAGATGGCTCACTATGAGGTGTGTGGTTGTGAGGGGAGGTGGTGGTGGTGGGGGGAGAGGAGGGGTTAGACCTGTAAGGCGATATAGGGAGACTGAGGAAGGAGCGGAATCTTGTGTAGTTTGATCTTTAATTATTACATATATATTAACCTTTTATTAAATACTTGCCAATCATGCAAATCAGGTGAAAGCAAACCGGGATGTAATGACTGCATTCATTCAATTAATTTTCAATGATGTTATGATTATATTTTTAGTTTTAGAATAATGTGTGGGTTGTTTGTCCATTAATAACGAAAATTGTTTTAACTCACTCATTATTATTAGTAGTAGTCATAGTAATAATTACATAATACTATTACTACTATCTATTATTAGTAGTAGCAGTATTATTACTAATATTATTAATTAGAATAACACTAATAAATATCGTTAGGTGTGGTAGTTCCCCATCTCATCACTTCTTTCCATCCGGTGGTTATATCCAAATGCATGCACTAACCACCAATTTAATGTTTCTTTCACATGTGTAAGACCAACATCTCAGCAGATTGCTTCTTGGTTGAGGTATTTCTACAGAATTAAAAATTCTCAATTCCTGGGTTTCTTTTTCTTTTACTCTTACTTTACTCCAGGAACCTTACAGTTCGTCGGTCAAGTATTATGTTTGTATTTGCTAAAATTTTATTTTCCCTCACTTTAAAACATTTTAGAGTCCATATTTAACAAATGTGTTTACCTGATCGTCATAGCCCAACCGGTTGGCCGTGAGATCAAGACCTATTGAAAATATCATCTATTTAGAACGATAACTGCTTAATAATCATTATGTCTCAAGAGCTTGGCCGTGAGATCCACACTACCCTTCTTCTATTTCTTTTTCTTCTTGGGTCGGACGACGAGCAGGTAAACAAAGGTGTGGCATGTGGATACTCAGAATTTTATATGCGAGGACAAATATAATTTACGCAATTACAAAAGTAGCACTTGTCCGCGCAACTGTAAGGTTCCCAGAGTAAGGCAAGAACAAAATATATCCCGTAATTGAGAAGTAACTGTTGTAGTTCTCTAGAATATCTTAACCCATTCTGTACTGGTGGCATCCTTTTAACCCTTTCACGCACATATGACGCAGACGTTGCCAGATTAGCAATAAGAGTAGAGTTCTCTCACTCTTATAATCACCTCTCCAAAATTAGTTTTCTGCCCACAGCTAAAGCGGGTATCACACGAGCACTAATCCGACCAACCAACTTGCAACGGGACGATCGACGTTGGTAATAAGTAGCACGCGGCATCACACTATCACCAACCACCTGCAGACGACACAGTGTTCTCCTAGCTTCAAAACCTGCTTAAAACACGCAATACTTTTTTACGTAATTGTAATAACTATACATAATCATATCTAATAAATAAAATTATAGAGGAAATGTAAATGTTAAATATCACTTACGGGAGGTTAGTATTCAGAGTTTGAAAAATCTAATGATTGCGCATCTACGGTTCCTTAGCCTATGTACTGCATTTTATAAGGTGTGTACAATGTACATAGTTCAATAGTCAAGGCCGTGGATGAGTAAACTAGTTTATTAGAATGACCACCTAACACTATTTACCAATCTGAATACATTGATAACTATGGCATTACAAAACAGAGTTCTCGGCGACGTAGACATGCTTTTTTTTTTTTGGTTGCGAGAGGCTTGCATAGCCTACTCATGGAGTTTAACTGATCGCGCAAAAACTCTGCCTAACTATATTATTTTGTAATAATCCTTTTACTACTGGTCGATCAAGAGCGTATTATGGTTAATAGGTCTACCAGAGGGACTACATGAAAACACACATGCTGATAACTCAAAGGCAGGGAATAATAATAATGCGATATTAGTCACTCCTTACATAGGGAATGCTTATAAAATATCAATGACTTTTAATTATTATGTAATATATGATATATTGTAAATATATATAAGACAGCCTAACAATTACTCGGTTCTGTCTACATAACAAATGCATATATGAACTATATAAGATTATGGTTACAGTGTGCATTTGGCGATGAAATGTTTGGTAGACTACTAATTGCACATTTTAATAGAATAACGCTCTGCATATTCATCGTATCTAAACTAATTTTTACCCAATGCTATAATTATATAATATCTATGTGAGTTTTATTTTCTTAATTTATATTACATTAAAAACAAACTAACCTACTAGAGAAACCTATCCCAGTTTATGGTAATCTATCCTGTAACGTACATTATACAATTACTATTACAACGTACACTATTTAAGTCAAACGAATGTATGTATACAAATTAATGACTAATATAACAATGTCATAATTATGATACATTTAAATTTATCTGCTGGTATTGTGTAAAAGAAATGCAGCAGCGAGTGAAGCCTAGAGAGGCTGCATGTAGTAGGCTAGGCTATAGCCTAATAACAAGCAGTGCATTATGTATGAACATACTGTATAGGAAGTCAATTAACTACATCTGCTGCAGATATAATATCATTATATATCACCATAACATGTCTCCAAGGTCACAAATAAAAAATAAAGCATTTATAATTTTAAATAAGACAATATACCCTGACAGTTGTGGCAATGTTTGCCGTCTTTCGTGATGTGACGAGTTTAATCATAGCCTATTTTCCCAACCTGTAGTCAAATAAATCGGTTAGCATTAGTATTTACCGATATATTATGCTATGCTAAGCAATTCAGTCTTCTCTTTAACGAAATAATGCCTAGTCTGTCGAAGTACACAGCGTAAATAAATATATCTAGTACGAACGTTCGGGAAAAGATGATTAAACTGGCCATGCTCACGAAAGACCGCAAACATTGCTAGAAATGTCTGGATATAGGCCTATTGGCTTATTTAAAATTATAAATGCTTTATTTTTTATTTGTGACCTTGGAGACATGTTATGGTGATATATAGTGATATTATATCTGCAGCAGATGTCGTTAATTGACTTCCGATACAGTATTTTCATTCATACAGAATGCACTGCTTGTCATATAGGCCTACTACATGCAGCCTCAGCTCTAGGTTTCACTCGCTGCATTTCTTTAACACAATACCAGCAGATTAATTTAAATGTATCATAATTATGACAGTCTTATATTAGTTCATTAATTTGTATGTATACATTCGTTTGACTTAAATAGTGTACGTTGTAATAGTAATTATATAATGTAGGCTACGTTACAGGATAATTACCATAAACTGGGATAGGTTTATCGAAGTTAGTTTGTATTTAATATTATAGAAATTAAGAAACTAAACCCACATATATATTATAGGCTATAATTATAGCATTGGGTACAAATTATTCTAGATAAGATGAACATGCATACCGTTATTCTATTTAAATATGCAATTAGTAGTATCCCAAGCATTTCATCGCCGAATGCCCACTGTAGGCCTAACCAGTCTTCTATACAGTATATCAAATATACATTTGGTATGTAGACAGAACCGAGTAATTGCTAGGCTATGTCTTATATATATACTGTATATTTACAATATACCGTATATTACATACTAATTCTAAGGCCTTGATATGTTAAAAGCTGGCATTTCATAATTATGTAAGAGTAACTAATATCGCATATATTATTCTTCCCTGCCTTTATGTTATCAGCATGTGTGTTTTCACATAGTCACTCTGGTAGACCTATCAACCATAATATGCTCTTGATCGACCAGTAGTAAAAGGATTATCATAAAATAATATAGTTAGACAGGGTTTTTGCGCTATCAGTTAGGCTATGCGAGCCTCTCACAACAAAAGAAAGCATGTCTACGTCGCCGAGAACTCTGTTTTGTAATGCCATAGTTATCAATGTATTCAGATTGGTAAATAGTGTTAGGTGGTCATTCTAATAACCTAGTTTACTCATCCACGGCCTTGACTATTGAATTATGTACACACCTTACAAAATGCAGTACATATGGAACCGTACATGCGAAATCCTTCAATTTGTCAAACTCTAAATACTAACCTCCCGTAAGCGATATTTTGCATTTAAGTTTTACATTTCCTATATATTTCCATTCATTAGATATGATTATGTATAGTTATTACAATTACACAACAAGTATTGCGTGTTTTAAGCAGGTTTGAAGCTAGGAGAAAGCTGTGTAGTCTGCAGTTGGTTGGTGATAGTATGATGCCGTGTGCTAATTATTACCAACGTCGATCGCCCCGATGTACGTTGGTTGGTCAAATGGTTGGTCGGATTAGTGCTCGCGTGATACCCGCTTAACTCTCACGATAATGGGGCTCAAATTCGAAAAGTATCCCAAGCTGTAGGCTACATATTCAAGATATAGTCACCAGTTATATGCATCTGCTGTCACAGCCCTCTCCGAATTTCCAAACCTAACGAGGTACTGCCTAAGGAAATACACAGTGAAAACCATACAATGCACCGGCGAAAGAGCATGTCTTACAATCTAAACACGCTCTACACTATCATGCAGCTCCCATTTTGTGTCTAGCCTAACGTTATTCCAGCTCAAAGTCCATATGTAGAAGCACAATAAGACCCAACAATTGCAGTCATCCACCCATATTAATACAATCAAACTGACTTAAGCATCTTATTAAAATAAAACACCAAGCTGAACATGCTCGCCATCCATTAGATAAGAAGCCGGGAGGGAGGACGGCGAACATAAAACTGACTTTAAATTTATCTCCTAACATTCACAGTCTAGGCCTATAGTAAGTGAGCCATGCTCCATCCAAAATCTTCGTCATATACTCACAAGGGCGACGAGGAACCTGTAGAAGCAGGAGGACATCGGGGCGGGAGATAACGGAGATTAATTATGGATATCACTGGCGCACTACCACACACACCTATACTCGCGCCGCTATGACATAATGGCAGGATGTGATCGTTTTGGACGTGTGTTGATGATCCCACTACCTGTTGTCTCCCTTATGCCTTCGCTCCTCCCCCTATTCCTTCATCCCATCCCTATACATCCCCCAATCCCCCTCTCCCTTATTGTCCCTTGTTCCCCCTCGCTGTCGTCTTTCCTACCCCCCCCCCCCCCCACCTCAGTACAGCTTGGTGATCCCCCCCTACCTGTGGTCTCCCTTATCCCTCCTTCCCCTGTTTTCCACCCCATCCATCTAAGCCCCCCCCCCCTTTCGCACCCCCGCATTGCCTGTTATTCCCCCTACCTATAGTGTCTCTCCTACCCCTCCCTCCCCTATTTCATCCACCCCCAAACCCGTCACCTCCTTCCACTCCGCCGCCCGTGCACTACCCTCGTACACCCAAACTAAAATAAATATCAGTTACTAATGGAACTGTTAAGATTTTGGCGAAGTTAGACGAAACATGATACTCTCGCACCGTGTTTATAGTGTTTATATAATAATAGGCTTAACATCTATGAATGCACTTGCTCATTTTCCCTCCTCCCTCCCTCAACCCCCTTTACTCCCGCCCTCCATGACCACGCGTCTCTGTATATCCTACCGCCCTCCTCACCTCCTTGCTTCCCCCTCTAGCCTCACTACAGGTCATATCTCCAATTCTTCTGTCGTGGCGCCACTGCCAGTTGATTTTATCTGTTTACTTGGGTTCATTGCTCGACTAGTTTTGTTATGACCGTTAATATACTCTTGTTTTGATTATTATATACAAACATGAGTATATCGACCGGCCGTGACAATTGTACGAGACAATGTTTTTACAACACAAGCAAGACTCTCTCCAGGGCTACCAAATATAACGATCCTTTACACGAACGAAACGTCTAGAAATATATTGTTAGCTTTAGAAAACTAAGCCACAATCTTCTTGAATTTAACATTCATTCCCTTATATTTGGCAACACCTTCCCTGCATGTTTAAGAATGTGTCTCCATAACGCCTACCCCTACGTCCTGCCTCTCGCCATCCCGACTCCTCCCACTTGCTCGCTTCTTCAGCATGTTGTTGTGTATTCTTGTGTTCTCATTTCTTTAAAATACTTACAATTGTGTTACTTAGCAGCTATCACACGGGCACTAATCTGGCTAACCAATTGGCCAACCAACTAGAATCGGGGCGATCGACGTTGCTGATACTTTGCACACGGCATCATATTATCTCCAACCAACTGCAGACGACACAGCGTTCTGCTAGCCTCAAACCTACTTAAAACATGCAATACGTTCTATGTCATTGTAATAACGATACTTAATCATATCTAATCAATAGGAATACAAAGGAAATACAAGTTTTACATGCTAAATATCGTTTATGGGATATTGGTATTGAGTTTGGCAAAATTGAAGGATTGCGCATCTACGGTGCTATTATGTACTGCATTATATAAGGTGTACAACATTCAAAAGTCAAGGCCGTGGATGAGTAAACTGGTTATTAAAATTACTACCTCGCACTATTTACCAATACATTAATAACTAGGCCATTACAAAAGAGAGATCGCGGTCATGTAGACATGCTTTCTTAGTTAATAGGCTATTATTATGTTCCTTCCAACAACCAACTATACTCCTAAAATCGATTAATGAAATTTACAAACACATGTGGCAGTCCGTGGATTCGAATCCAGGATGCTCACACCGAAAATCAACACCTTATGCATCGCACCACGAAGACAGTTAAAGAATGGTGGACACTGCCTACGATTTATTATGCAACTTCGAATCCTGCATATCAATCTAAGCATGTACACACATCCCAACTGCAACTCACGTAGGCTATGCATATGTGAATGGAAAGAGCAATTAATGGGGCCTTAACCACTAGGGAAGTCCTCTCGATAAATTACCCCTGAACCAATATCAATTATTATGTTCCTTCCAACAACCAACTATACTTGAAATAACAGAAAAACATATTCACCACCACAGCCAACATACCAAGACCTATAGCTGCTCACCACCACCACCACCACCACCTCTACCAATAACAGAGAAACAGTTACCCAAGCATTCACCACCACAAGTCGTTTTCTCTCTCTACCACACCTCTCCCGCATCAGAGAAAACGTCGACTCAAAGACTCAAGGATAACAATTATATACCTGTGCAGGGCAGAAGATAACATGTGATCAGTTCTCGCCGATATTACACTTCTCCTGCAACACCCCAAACCTACAAACTTGCAACCACTGTCCACTCCATCTACCTCCAGCCTGTAAAACACATAACAGCCCCAGACCAAATCAGAAGACAATATCATATTATATCACCTCACCCCAGAGTTAAAAAGGACACAACCGCCCCCAGACAACACGAGTTACTACCATCGAGATGACACGCCCTCTAACACCAGGGAACAACTTATCCATCAACATAACCAATTCCAAAGTCCAACAGAAGAAGAAAAGCGAAGAAGAGAAATTAATCAAGAAATGGCACTATAAGTAAAAAAGTATATCACCCCTCTCCAAGCCACAAGGAACTAACCACCCTACAACATCCTACCCCTAGGTGCCTTTCTGATGCTCAACAATATCACCCCCGAGGCCCTGAGAAACGGTATGACTATGACGGAAGATTTTAGGATCGACATCTCAATCTAGAGCTGTTTCTTGACACCCCGGGTAAAAGGACAGATTCGAAAGTTGAGGACACAGTTGAAGAATTGGTTCAGTTGATCGCAAAGGCGTAGACACAATTACAAGACTGTAGTCACCCATTATACTAATTATTTTTAGTGGGTATCAACAAGCTGGTTTATTAGAGCCTTCTGGGTGAAGTAATCTAATATTCTCGGCCTACCTCAACCCCGGCGCTATTGTGGATATAAGCGGACAGTCAGGTACTAAGTAGCTTTATCCAGGATAGACCAAACCACAAGAAATTCATCAAAGTACTTATAAAGACCAGAGTAGACAGGAGTTCACTCCTGCGTTCGCTCGATGCTATTTTGTCACGGCTTGGGCTAGGCAATTTAGTTATTTAAGGTCCCAAACCAAAGTGCTCGAGTTACACTGTGGGAACCCAGTGGCGTCAGGACAACCCCACGGCCAGCGGATCTACCCCAGATTGGATTACTAATTCTACACCCATTGGATTAATTATTCTACACATCAAAAGTGAAGTTATTATACCGTAAAAGTTATAGAAGATCTAACTGTGAAAAGAAATTATACTTGGCGTGTTGTCAGAGAGAAAGTATATAAAGATCGAAAGTGAAAGTAATTAATATATATCTACTGCGTATATGATAAAAGGTATTCTGGAAACATCGGATACTACGCACGTATATAAAAGCGAGAGAAAGGAAGCTCTAGTGAAACTCAAAGAAATTAGGGAAGTACTGATAATAATTCTGCTAAAATTAATAACAAATAAATTCAAGTTAACTTATGCGTAAGCACCACAGTGATTTAACCTCAGGAAAATAATTACGTTTATAACTATAGCTCCCAAATTCCAGAATAACTCTACGCAGGTAAATACCTCAAGTTCACATATAATTACTATATAACCTTTCTAAGCACAAGTGTAAATCCTCGATTGAAAGGAGTGCTACTCGATCTTAACTCTGAAATAAATACAGGACAAGTGTAATCTTTCAGTTAGAAAGCGGTCCCTAATACTTACTTAGATATAGCATAGAATAATCCAGTCTTGCGAGTCAGACGTAGTGGAGCCTCGTTCGTTCACTTTAATTGTTTTGTTCTTGACCATTATTGTTCTAGCTTTTACGTATGCGATATTCTTGTGCAAATAAACGGAATATGAATACACGTCTGGTGATAATTATCCTCTATTGTCTTTCTGTGTCTGTGGTAAAACAATATAACTTCTCCAGTTAGGAAGAGCCCACTTGATCAAAACCAATTAAACCCCAGTAAAAACCTGGCATAACATTGGCGGCAGCTGGTGGTTCTTGATTCGGGAAGGAAGTTGTTTGACACAGTAATCAGGAAAGAGATAGAGAGCACATGCGTCATCATGGATCCAAAATTCCCCATACCGACGTATGACGCGGAAACTCAGGATATTCGCACGTACCTAGAGATGGTCAGCCCGCTAATTAGCCTGGCATACCCGACCGACGTAAGGAAGGTCTATGGTTTATTAATTCACCTGGGGAAGGCCGTGCCCCTGGTAGCCGAACATGTACGCCCAGATTTGACATGGGACAACTTTCGGAATATTGTGATCAACGCTGTTCAGCCATCACTAGGC
Source organism: Lithodes maja (assembly GCA_037953745.1). NCBI lineage: Eukaryota > Metazoa > Arthropoda > Malacostraca > Decapoda > Lithodidae > Lithodes > Lithodes maja. The sequence goes on from JBAKBP010017366.1 coordinate 46,681, forward strand.
CCCGTTGCAGCCAAAATCAACGAAATCAAGTACGGAGGGAACCTAAACAGTACCTTGAGAATAGTGAGCCGACAGGTAAAACGTGCTTACCCTCTGTACACTTATGAGCAACAACAGCAACAGGTGTTCTGTGTGCTCTTAAGGATCCTTCCCTCAAATATTAGGGAATACTTTGATATCCACGATCCCGTGGAATTTACAAAGGATATCATCACTATTCGCAAGCTGTTGGCCGACCGGCCTAAAACTTCCACAAAAGAAGCCATCAGAAACCCCCCCACACACCCTCAAGTGTACCGAAGACCCGGACAAACCAAAAAACGAAGGAAAAGATCGCAGTACTCATCCCAAGGCCGCCCCCAACCCCTCTCGTCAGGCCACCCACAAGGAAATCTGCGAAGCTTCCCTAACCACCATCATCCTGGTCAATCTTACCAGAACAACCAACAGGAAACCCGAGGCCCCCCCAAAAAATTTGAAATTCAGGATCTTCGCCCGTACCTAGAGATAGCCTCGGCAAGGAAACCGGTACCCTGGAACACTCACCCTCAAGAGCCCATTAGGTTAAATTACCCATTCAGTTGGGAAGCTTGCGATCCCGGTTACCCGATCCCTGACACCTGGGAGATCGACCCAGCTAAGACAATGGACATTGAGTGCCAGTGTGAGGAGTGCTGTCTCCAGGAAATTTACCAAATTCAAGCCATCGATGAAGACCAAGAGGAAGAAGAAATAGAAGAGATGGAAGACCATGAAGACCAAGAGGAAGAAGAACTAGAAGAGATGGAAGACCCTCCTCGAGATTTTTTTGAGCCTCCCTTCAGTTGGGAAGCTTGCGATCCCACTTACCCGATCCCTGACACCTGGGAGATCGACCCAGCTAAGACAATGGACATTGAGTGCCAGTGTGAGGAGTGCTGTCTCCAGGAAATTTACCAAATTCAAGCCATCGATGAAGACCAAGAGGAAGAAGAAATAGAAGAGATGGAAGACCATGAAGACCAAGAGGAAGAAGAACTAGAAGAGATGGAAGACCCTCCTCAAGATTTTGTTGAGCCTCCCCCGCCCATTTATATGGCCTCGGTGAGGGAGCCTGTGCCGTGGACACCTCCACCCATCTACCATCCGGCTAAAGAAAAGGACTGCATCAAGTACCACGATGAAGAATACTGTTCCCCGGAAATGCACCAAATTCAAGCCATCGATGAAGACCAAGAGGAAGAAGAAATAGAAGAGAGGGAAGACCATGAAGACCAAGAGGAAGAAGAACTAGAAGAGATGGAAGACCCTCCTCGAGATTTTTTTGAGCCTCCCCCGCCCATTTATATGGCCTCGGCGAGGGAGCCTGTGCCGTGGACACCTCCACCCATCTACCATCCGGCTAAAGAAAAGGACTGCATCGAGTACCACGATGAAGAATACTGTTCCCCGGAAATGCACCAAATTCAAGCTATCGATGAAGACCAAGAGGAAGAAGAAATAGAAGAGAGGGAAGACCATGAAGACCAAGAGGAAGAAGAACTAGAAGAGATGGAAGACCCTCCTCGAGATTTTTTTGAGCCTCCCCCGCCCATTTATATGGCCTCGGCGAGGGAGCCTGTGCCGTGGACACCTCCACCCATCTACCATCCGGCTAAAGAAAAGGACTGCATCGAGTACCACGATGAAGAATACTGTTCCCCGGAAATGCACCAAATTCAAGCCATCGATGAAGACCAAGAGGAAGAAGAAATAGAAGAGAGGGAAGACCATGAAGACCAAGAGGAAGAAGAACTAGAAGAGATGGAAGACCCTCCTCGAGATTTTTTTGAGCCTCCCCCGCCCATTTATATGGCCTCGGCGAGGGAGCCTGTGCCGTGGACACCTCCACCCATCTACCACCCGGCTAAAGAAAAGGACTGCATCGAGTACCACGATGAAGAAGACTGTCCCCCGCCCAGTTCTATGGCCTCGGCGAGAGAGCCTGTGCCCGGAAAAACTCCACCCATCTACCACCTAGCTAAGATTGAAGACGTTCCAGAAGACTCCCCTAGAAGGATACCAAAAATCCAAATAGCGATCAGGAACAAAAGCCATAACCATCAGGCTAAAGCCACTCCTAAAGCCAAATCACCAAAGAAGAAAAAAGTCAACATCCAACCACAGCCACCTCAGAAGTCTCCATATACTCGACCACCTACCTCCACCGGCTTTTATGGTAAAGCCTGTTCTACATCTTCACCAACAGCCTCCATGTCTACTACATCACCTTCAGCACCTCCGAAATCATATGAACCTCCTCCATCCAACCCTTCTTCACTTGCCCCATCCGCCGAAGATAATCTCTCCTCCTATGATACAGTCGGGCTAAAACACCCACCTGCACACCACATTCGTCGACCGGCCCCTGTTCCTTTCGTCTCCGATCAATCATCCGTGTTCGCTCCAACCTTGAAG